>JAWMAR010000023.1:10385451-10497951 GCA_036785375.1 Leucoraja ocellata
GCAGTTGGAATGTAGTCCCCTGTAAAACACTCACGTATACAGTGTTGTTTACAGATACAGTGCACCCAGCAAGCACCCCATACATGAGAACTATCCGACACGGTAGGAACAATTTATAATATATACCAAAACCAATTAAACCACAAACCTGCACGTCTTTGGAGTGTGGGTGGAAGCCAGAGCACCCGGAGTAAACCCACACAGTCCCGGGGAGAACGTACAAACTCCGTAGAGACAGCACCCGTGGTCAGGATCGAACCCGGGTCTATGGGGCCGTGAGGTAGCAACACTACCGCTGCGCCACCGTGATGCCCTTGCGCTGCCAGCGTCAATAAGGTGAGTCGATAACCACAGGACGATTTCATTCACAGTCAGATTCAAAGCTACCTGTGTGCCTCAGCTGAAAGGCAGATTAACCAGTCATTCTTGCCTGTGGCGATCACTGTTTGTCTGGCACCATCCTACACACACACACACACACTGGGGACAATTTACATTCACACCAAGCCGACCAACCTACAAACCTGCCTGCGCGTCTTTGGAGTGTGGGAGGAAACCGAAGACTCGCGGAGAAAATCCCACGCAGGTCACGGGGAGAAGGTACCAACTATGTACAGACAGCACCCGTGGCCAGTATCGAACCCGGGTCCCCGCGCTGTGAGGCAGCAACTCTACCGCTGCGCCACCGTGCCGCCCACTGGCTTTTTAAATTCTCCCTTTACATTTTAATCCCCTATAATGTAAAGACAAGCGTATACACGACACGGTGGCGCAGCGGTAGAGTTGCTGCCTCACAGCGCCAGAGACCCGGGTTCGATCCTGACCACGGGTCCCGTCTGTACATAGTTGGTACATTCTCCCCGTGACCTGCGTGGGTTTTCTCCAGGAGCTCCGGTTTCCTCCCACACTCCAAAGACGTGCAGGTTTGTAGGTTAATTGACTTGGTGTAAATATTAAATTACCCCAAGTGTGTGTAGGATAGTGTTAGTGTGCGGGGATCGCTGGTCGGCACGGATTCAATGGGCCGAAGGGCCTGTTTCTGCGCTGTATCTCTAAACTAAACTGAACTTTATATTTTTCCTGCGCTTTTATTAGCCTATGATTTATTACATCTATCCAGGATAAAATACACCGCTGTAAATAGTATTATTAATGGGACTGTTTAACAAGGCCAAAGCCTTAATTCCCCGTTAGTTTGTTTTGGCGTCATCTTGCACATCATGCCCTCTGGTGGGCAAGCGGTGATCAACAAGCAGCGAGGCTGCAAAATCCTCCATCCTCAACATTTAAAACTACAAGAAGAAATATAACATTGTGAAGAGATATAGGCAGGTGGAGTACAGTAATTTCAGCAAACCCTGCATTTTAGACAATAGACAATAGGTGCCATTCGGCCCCTCGAGCCAGCATCGTCATTCAATGTGATCATGGCTGATCATCCCCAATCAGTACCCCGTTCCTGCCTTCTCCCCATATCCCCTGACTCTCTCTCTCGCTATCTTTAAGAGCCCTATCTAGCTCTCTCTTGAAAGAATTCTCTCCAGAGAACCGGCCTCCACCACCCACTGTGAGGCAGAGAATTCCACAGACTCGCAACTCTCTGTGAGAAAAAGTGTTTCCTCGTCTCCGTTCTACATGGCTTACCCCCTTATTCTTAAACTGTGTGTGTGGCCCCTGGTTCTGGACTCCCCCAACATCGGGAACATGTTCCCTCCCTCCAGCGTGTCCAAACCCTTAACAATCTTAGTCTGCTGTAATTTAGCACGCCTGCAAGAAGAATCTCTGGTTGTGGTTGTAAATGGTTGTGCCGAAGGTGTGAAGCTGATGGGATCTTTGAACGGACGGGGCAGAGGACTCAGCAGTGATGGGTCACTGCAGCGAGCATTGGCAGGCATTACCGTTTTAGAGTCAGCGTTACTCTGCAGGAAGCTGCCCGCAGACTCGCTGCTGCTGAGCATACGGTGGCTTGGCAAGTCGGCCAGTTCCTTCTTCAGTCTCAGCAACTGTTGCAAAGCCTCTTCCTGGCTGGTTCCTGCCAATTTCACAAGAGGAAGAAATCAGCAAAAATGAGATGCGGAATGGAAACAGGTGTCCGGGAAGGAACTGCAGATGCCGGTTTACACCGAACATGAACACACAAAGTGCTGGAGTAACTCAGCGGGACAGGCAGCATCTCTGGAGAGAAGGAATGGGTGATGTTTCGGGTCGAGACCCAGATTAGACCATCAGTCTGGTGATGAGTCTCGACCCAAAACGTCACCCATTCCTTCTCTCCAGAGATGCTGCCTGACCCGCTGAGTTATGGTGCAGCAGCATCTATGGAGCTAAGGAAATAGGCAACGTTTCGGGCTGAAACCCTTCTGGAAATAGGCAACGTTTTGGGCCGAAACCCGGAAGGGTTTCGGCCCGAAACGTTACCTATTTCCTTAGCTCCATAGATACTGCTGTACCTGCTGAGTTACTCCAGCACTCTGTGAAACGTCACCTATCCATGTTCTCCACAGATCACTATCTCCATTGCAGGTGATAGACTTCTAACCGACATACACTATAAACCCACTGACTCCCATGGCTATCTGGACTACACTTCTTCCCACCCTGCTTCCTGTAAGGACTCCATCCCTACTCCCAATTCCTCCGTCTACGCCGCATCTGCTCCACGGATGAGGCGTTCCACACCAGGACATCTGAAATGTCCTCACTATTCAGGGAACGGGGGTTCCCCTCCTCCACCATAAATGAGGCTCGCACCAGGGTCTCTTCCATACCCCGCAACACTGCTCTCTCTCCCCATCCCCGCACTCGCAACAAGGGCAGAGTCCCCCTAGTCCTCACCTTTCACCCCACCAGCCGTCACATACAAAAAATAATCCTCCGTCAGTTTCGCCACCTCCAACGTGACCCCACTACTCGCCACATCTTCCCATCTCCCCCCATATCTGCCTTCCGCAAAGACCGCTCCCTCCATAACTCCCTTGTCAATTCTTCCCTTCCCTCTCGGTCCACCCCCTCCCCGGGCACTTTCCCTTGCAACCGCAAGAGATGCAACACTTGTCCGCAATAACCAAGCTGACCTCCCGGTGGCTCAGCACTTCAACTCCCCCTCCCACTCCGCCTCCGACCTCTCTGTCCTGGGTCTACTCCATGGCCACAGCGAGCAGCACCGGAAATTGGAGGAACAGCACCTCATATTCCGTTTGGGGAGTCTGCACCCCGGGGCATGAACATCGACTTCTCCCAATTCTGTTAGTCCTTGCTGTCTCCTCCCCTTCCTCAGCTCCCCTGCTGTCTCCTCCCACCCTCCAGCCTTCCGGCTACTCCTCCTTTTCCCTTTCTTGTCCCCACCCACCCCCACCCCTGATCAGTCTGAAGAAGGGTTTCGGCCCGAACGTTACCTATTTCCTTCGCTCCATAGATGCTGCTGCACCCGCTGAGTTTCTCCAGCTTTTCTGTGTAACCTTCTCCACAGATGCTGCCTGACCCGCTGAGTTACTCCAGCACTCTGTGAAACGTCACCTATCCATGTTCTCCGCAGATGCTGCCTGACCCGCTGAGTTACTGCAGCTTTTTGTCTATCTTCAGCATGGAAACAAGCCCTTCGGCCCACCGAGTCCACACCCGCCTTCGATCAAATCCCCAACTATGCTCAGTGGCCATGGGATGGGAAAGAGAAAAGTCCTTGGAGGTTTCACCAAATTATCATCCCCAAGGCCCAAGTTTAGTTTAGAGATTCAGCGCGGAAACAGGTTCTTCTGAGTCCACTGAGTCCGCGCCGACCAGCCATCCCAAGCTAATTAACCTACAAACCTGCACGTCTTTGGAGTGTGGGAGAAAACCTATGCAGGTTTCGGGGAGAACGTGCAAACTCCAGACAGACAGCACCCAGAGTCAGGATGGAACCCGGGTCTCTGGCGCTGTGAGGCAGCAACTCTACCGCTGCGCCACCGTGCTGTACATCACGTTGGACAGGGGTTGGACAGGCTAGATGCAGGAAGATTGTTCCCGATGTTGGGGAAGTCCAGGACCAGGGGTCACAGCTTATGGATAAGGGGGAAATCCTTTAAAACTGAGATAAGAAGAACTTTTTTCACACAGAGAGTGGTGAATCTCTGGAACTCTCTGCCACAGAGGGTAGTTGAGCCCAGTTCATTGGCTATATTTAAGAGGGAGTTAGATGTGGCTAAGGGGATCAGGGGGTATGGAGAGAAGGCAGGTACAGGATACTGAGTTGGATGATCAGCCATGATCATATTGAATGGCGGTGCAGGCTCGAAGGGCCGAATGGCCTCTACTCCTGCACCTATTTTCTATGTTTCTATGTTTCTATCACGTGTATTCTTGCATGAGTGGAAACACCAATGTATTTAGGGCGGGGGGGGGGGGGGGGGGGGGGGAGGAATAGATGCTCATACACGTCACGGGGCCTCAAGGGGATGATGATGGCGGCAGGTTCACGGAGGGGGAGAAAGGTTGCAGACAGACCGGGACATACAGTGTGGATACAGGCCCTTCGGCCCGACTTGCCGACACCGGCCAACATGTCCTTTTTTTTTTTTTTTTTTTTAATTTCAAAATAGACTTTATTCAATTGATAAATATATACAATTCCTGAACCATTCAAACAAACAAAATTCATCCGACATTTTCGGAGACTATACAATTTTTTTAACATTTGTCAAATTTCACCAAACAGTCCCCCACCCGTGCCACTCTGTGGCCCCTGTCCAAGTAATAAATATAGACAATGTTTACACAGTGCGAAAAATTTCATCGAAAATTTTCATTTCCACAAAAAATGTCCCCCACCCGTGCCACTCATGTGGCCCCCTGGCGTGGGATACCTTCCCTTAATTTAATTTGAGGGGCGTCTCCACCATACCGTGCCCCCTATGTCCAGCAGCCATGTCCCATCCATACTAGTCCCACCTGCCTGAGTTTGGCCCATATCCCTGCAAACTGGTCCTATCCATGTACCTGTCTAACAGGTTCACTGTTGAATGGTGGTGAGAGGCTGAGGTTAATGTTGGCTCACACTGACTTTGCTAAATGCGGGTCTGTTTATTACTAGCAAGGCAACACTGACAGGCCCATGTGTCTGGGTAAATCATCCTGGAGCTTGGAGAAATGAAGTGGAATCGCGCATCAAGAACGTATTTGAAAGGTGAGGTGGAGCAGACTGTGCGGGGGCCGAGCGCGTTCAGTGACGGGCGCTCCTGGCTGGAACCCGGCTCTCTGGCGCTGTGAGGCAGCGGCACTGCCTGCTGCACCACCGTGCGCTACCTGTTAGCCCTGTCCCACGGTACGAGTTCATTCCAAGAGCTCTCCCGACCGAGTTTGCCCCGATTCGAACTCGGAGATTTACGGTAATGGCCACTCGTCGGTACTCTGGGCTCTCGTGGACATTTTCCAACGTGTGTTGAAAAATCTTCACGAGTTTTCCCGTGCTTGCCCGCCGTTAGCGAGTCTTCCCGAGTACCTGCCGTTAGTGCTAAGAGACGTCCCCGAGCTCCGACGTACCCGCTACGTTCATTCTCCGTGCTTACCACGAGTTTGATTTTTTTTAAACTCGGGAGAGCTCTTGGAATGAACTCGCACAGTGGGACAGGGGGTTTTGAGTCTGTTGTGTGAAGTGAGTGAAAGCTGACGTGTTCTTACTGGGAGGGTGAGCTTGTTCCAGACACTTTATCCGGGATCGTAACTCAGACAACGCTTCCCGCTGGCGCTGAATGACCTCCTCGTGCCGGTGACCTTTGCACTCTGCTGCCACCAGGGCGAGGTCAGAGTTCAGCTTCTCCTGCACCTAGACATTGCAACAGAGAGATCGACAATTTAGTTTGGACTTTAGAGATACAGCACGGATAAAACGGCCCTTCGGCCCATCGAGTCCGCGTAGACCAGATCATCACGCACGCTAGCACTATCCTACACACACTAGGGCCAATATATAATTTTGCCAAGCCAATTAACCTACAAACCTGCACGTCTTTGGAGTGTGGGAGGAAACCGGAGCTCCTGGGAAAACCCACACACTCTACGGGAAGAACGTCAGGATCGAACCTGTGTCTCTGGCGCTGAGAGGCAGCAGCATCACCCGCTGCCCCACTGTGCTGCCCAGAGCATTTTAGACTCCGAATTGCGGGAAATCCCACTTAAACCACGAGGGGCGAGACTGGAAAACGCATCACACTGGCAGCAGGATTACAATTCTATTGGGAACATTTAGCAAATTCGGCCATGATCACGTTGAATGGCGGTGCTGGCTCGAAGGGCCGAATGGCCTATTCCTGCCCCTATTGTCTATTGATTCGGCAGCAGCTGGGAAAGAGAAACAAAATGAACCTCTCTAGTCAAAGACTCTTCATGCTGGGCGGCACGGTGGCGCAGCAGTAGAGTTGGTGACTCACAGCGCCAGAGACCCGGGTTCGATCCCGACTACGGGTGCCGCCTGTCTCTCTCTCCTAACGCCATTCTCCCGCCTTCTCCCGACACCTGTACTAATCTGGAATCTATCTATCACTGCCTTAAAAATATCCATTGACTTGGCCTCCACTGCCCTCTGTGGCAATGAGTTCAGGTGGCAAATCCCACAGATTCACCACCCTCTGACTAAATAAATTCCACCTCATCTCCTTCCTAACGGAACGCCCTTTAATGCAGAGGCTGTGACACTCTGTGTCCACCTTTGGTATAGACCAGCATCTGCAGTTCCTTTTTTTATTATGTTAAGACTGATGCACTGGGCTGCACTCTGCTGGCCAAGGGTGACTCACCAATGACAATGTAAAACTTTCTTATCTCCAGCTGTGACAATGGATCCACTGTGACTCACCTCCACAAACTAGTTTCGGGGAACAGAGGAGAATAATTGCACCGTTCACCACTCCCCGCCCACACAAAGATTCAGCTGCCATCTCCTGCTCGTGAGGTGGAAGTCAAACAAGGACCTTGCTTCCCTGCCCCTGCTGTTGTACCGAGAGGTTTGTGATGTCTGTGCAAAGGACGGCACTGCATCGTGGCCTGCTGGCTAAGACCCAGTGTGGTCAACCTGTGACAATAGACAACAGTGTCCATACTATCCACCGCCCGCTGGTCAACCTGAGGGATAAATGGGGATCCTGTGGATAGGGTGAACTGTTTTAAATATCTGGGAGTCCACATCTCTGAGGATATGACATGGTCATCACACGCCTCAGCACTTGTGAGTAAGGCAAGGCAGCGCCTTTACAACCTCAGGCAATTGAGGATATTCAGAGTGTCTCCGAGGATCCTACAGTGCCTCTACGCAGCGGCGGTGGAAAGCATCTTGTCCGGGAACATTACCATCTGGTTCGGGAATTGCTCTGCCAAGGACAAGAGAGTAGTGCGTTCAGCCGAACGCACTATGGGAACTTCACTCACCCCCCTGCAGGAACTATACAACAGGAGGTGCAACTCCAGAGCAAATAAAATCATGGGAGACCTCTTCCACCCCTGCAATGGACTGTTCCAGCTGCTACGGTCAGGCAAACGCCTCCGTTGCCATGCGGTGGGGGCGGAGAGGTTGAGAAGGAGTTTCTTCCCAGAGGCAATTCGGACTGTAAACGCCTATCTCACCAGGGACTAACTCTACTGAACGTTTTTCCTTCCATTTTTTATTATGTAAAAGAATATGTGTGTTATGATTTTGTTTATAATTTGTTTGGTTGTTTTGTTGTTTGTCTTTTGCACAAAGTCCGCGAGCATTGCCACTTTCATTTCACTGCACATCTCGTATGTGTATGTGACAAATAAACTTGACTTGACTTGACCTTCAGCAACAGACCTGGTTCAACCAAGATGCAGCACAGAACGCCACAGGAGACCCTTCTCCCCTGTGGCTATCAAAGTGTACAACCCCCTCCCCCTTCTGTCAATAGACAATAGGTGCAGGAGTACCCATGTAAGTTCTCCACAGATGCTGCCTGACCCGCTGAGTTACTCCAGCACTTTGTGTTTATCTTTGGTACAAACCAGCACCTGCAGTTCTTTGTTTCTGCTAATGGAAGAGGGAAAGTGGATTGAAAGGAAAAAAGTTTCATAGTATAATTTGCCGATGTAGACAGCGGTATAGTCGCTGCCTCACAGCGCCAGAGACCCGGGTTCGATCCTGACTACGGGTGCTGTCTGTACGGAGTTTGCACGTTCTCCCCGTGACTTTTCTCCAAGATCTTCAGTTTCCTCCCACACTCCAAAGACGGGCAGGTTTGTAGGTTGATTGGCTCGGTGTAAATGTAAATAGTCCCTGGTGTGTGTGGGATAGTGTCAGTGTGCGGGGATCGCTGGTCAGTACGGACTCTGTGGGCCGAAGGGCCTGTTTCTGTGCTGTACCTCTAAACTAAACCAGGCTGCGGAGAGATCGTCTGACTGGCGCAGTGGCTTCTGACGATCAGAGACGAATAATCTCACTGCAGCATTTAGGGTTAATGGAAGTGTACGCCTTCCCTCAATGATCCGGCTAATGCACTTACGCAGGTCTTGCTGCAGTGCCCCGGGTAATAATGCATTCTCAGCACGACACCATCGCACCAGCTACCATTATCTGCTCAAACAGCAGCTTGTCTGCCCTTTCCCCAAGCTGAATATGCTGAATCCAGCACAATGGAGAGAGGGAGAGAGAGGGAGAGAGAGGGAGAGGGAGAGAGGAGAGAGATAGATAGATAGATAGATAGAGAGAGAGAGAGAGAGCGAGAGAGAGGGGGGAGGGAGAGAGAGAGGTAGATAGAGGAAGGGAGGGGGAGAGGAAGAGAGAAAAGGAGGGAGAAAGAGAGAGGGAGGGAGATAGGAGGGAGGGGGAGAGGAAGAGAGAGAAGGAGGGAGGAAGAGAGAGGAGAGAGAGAAAGAGAGATAGAGAGAGGGGACAGGGGGAGAGGGGGAGAGGGGGAGACGGGGAGAGGGGGAGACGGGGAGGGGGAGAGGGGGAGAGGGGGAGAGGGAGGGACGGAGAGGGAGAAGAGGAAGGAGGGAGGGAAGGAGGGAAGGAAAGAGGGAGGGAGAGGGAGAGGGAGAGGGGGAGAGGGGGAGAGGGAGGGAGGGAGGGACGGAGAGGGAGAAGAGGAAGGAGGGAGGGAAGGAGGGAAGGAAAGAGGGAGGGAGAGGGAGAGGGAGAGGGGGAGAGGGGGAGAGGGAGGGAGGGAAGGAAAGAGAGAGGGAGAGGGAGGGAGGGAGGGAGAGGGAGGGAGAGGGTGAGGGAGGGAGGGGGAGAGAGGGGGAGAGGGGGAGAGGGAGAGAGAACGAAATGGTTTACCAAAGGAGGGTGGATGCTACTAAAGCAAGGAAGATGATACATCTAGCAGTGTGGAGTGTAACATGAATCTTAAGCCAACCCACCAGCCACCATTAGCTACAATTAAACTGCCTTAACATTAAACAGTGAATATTAGCATTGACCTCAATGGCTCGGGCGTAAAGCAATTGATGACAAGAGGCGACATGAATGTCAGGCTGATAAACCTGGAATGAAGCTGAAACACAGAAGGATAAAGCCCCTTCTCTGGTCCGAGGAAGTCAATTTCCTTTTCTGTACAATGCAAGATTCCACCAGGCATTGGATCGAGAGAATGTGCGCACTTTGTCAGCGAGGACAGAGGCGGGCTCCTGGGGACTGTCTCTGTTATTCCTGAGCCCCAGCAGTTTATCAGCTGTCTGTTCCCCAACCCACAAACACAGTCACAGTGTTTAAGAAGGAACTGTGCAGATGCAGGAAAATCGAAGGTAGACAAAAGTGCTGGAGAAACTCAGCGGGTGCAGCAGCATCGATGTGGAGCGAAGGAAATAGGCAACGTTTCGGGCCGAAACCCGGAAGGGTTTCGACCCGAAACGTTACCTATTTCCTTAGGGTTTTGGCCCGAAACGTTACCTATTTCCTCAGGGTTTTGAAATAGGCAACGTTTCGAACCGAAAACGTTGCCTATTTCAGCCATGATCATATTGAATGGCGGTGCTGGCTCGAAGGGCCGAATGGCCTACTCCTGCACCTATTGTCTATTGCCAACAGAAACATAGAAACATAGAAAATTGGTGCAGGAGTAGGCCATTCGGCCCTTCGAGCCAGCACTGCCATTCAATGTGATCATGGCTGATCATCCCCAATCACTACCCCGTTCCTGCCTTCTCCCCATATCCCCCCTGACTCCGCTATTTTTAAAAGCCCTATCTAGCTCTCTCTTGAAAGCATCCAGAGAACCTGCCTCCACCGCCCTCTGAGGCAGAGAATTCCACAGACTCACCACTCTCTGTGAGAAAAAGTGTTTCCTCATCTCCATTCTAAATGGCTTACCCCTTATTCTTAAACTGTGGCCCCTGGTTCTGGACTCCCCCAACATCGGGAACATGTTTCCTGCCTCTAGCGTGTCCAACCCCTTAACAATGTTTGTTAAGACATTTCGGGTTGATCATCCCCAACCAGTACCCCATGTTATACTCTCTAGAATTTAGGAGATTGAGAGGGGATCTTATAGAAACTTACAAAATTCTTAAGGGGTTAGACAGGCTAGATGCAGGAAGATTGCTCCCGATGTTGGGGAAGTCCAGGACAAGGGGTCACAGTTAAGGATAAGGTGGAAATCCTTTAAAACCGAGATGAGAGGAACTTTTTTTACACAGAGAGTGGTGAATCTCTGGAACTCTCTGCCACAGAGGGTAGTCGAGGCCACAGTTCATTGGCTATATTTAAGAGGGAGTTAGATGTGGCCCTTGTGGCTAAAGGGATCAGGGGGTATGGAGAGAAGGCAGGTACGGGATACTGAGTTGGATGATCAGCCAAAAACTCAGCGGGTGCAGCAGCATCTATGGAGCGAAGGAAATAGGCAACATTTCGTCCCGAAACCCTTCGGGTTTCGACCCGAAACGTTGCCTATTTCCTTTGGGTTTCGGCCCTATTTGAAGCCAGTTGAGGCCACAGTTCATTGGCTATATTTAAGAGTGAGTTAGATGTGGCCCTTGTGGCTAAAGGGATCAGGGGGTATGGAGAGAAGGCAGGTATGGGATACTAAGTTGGATGATCAGCCATGATCATATTGAATGGCGGTGCTGGCTCGAAGGGCCGAATGGCCTCCTCCTGCACCTAATTTCTATGTTTCTATGACCCGAAACGTCACCCTTTCCTTCTCTCCAGAGACGCTGCCTGTCCCGCTGAGTTACTCCAGCATTTTGTGTCTATCTTCGGTTTAAACCAGCACCTGCAGTTCTTTCCTGCAGAATTAGATAGGATAACTGAGACAGGGCTGGTCAGGATGAGTTATGATGTGAGGAGCAGTCTTAACGTACAGGCCCAGCAGAGAGATTAGAGTTTGTGGGTGAGAAATAAATCATTGCTGAGAAACATGTCAGTGAGCAGGGGGCACACAGAAAGAGTTGCTGCCTTTCTTGTCTTATGATTACATTTTAACTTGCTGCAGCTAAAACAGTCGCAAATTACTCTCAAAAATTAAATGACTAGAAATGTGAATGGTCAGTAAAAATGAAATGAAAATCCTACAACTTTAGATTCTGGAAGTCTGAAATAAAAAGCAGCATTTCTGCAACTGATGAGCAAGTCAGGTAGTGAGTGTGCAAACATGGAGAGTCTTTGGGCAGAGACGCTCATTTTGTTTCTCTTTCCCCAGCTGCTGCCCAATCTGCTAAATGTTCCCAATAAAATAGTAATCCTGCTGTCAACATAGCAACATAGACAATAGGTGCAGGAGTAGAGGGCATTCGGCCCTTCGAGCCTGCACCACCATTCAATATGATCATGGCTGATCATCCAACTCAGTATCCCATCCCTGCCTTCTCTCCATACCCCCTGATCCCTTTAGCCACAAGGGCCACATCTAACTCCCTCTTAAATATAGCCAATGAACTGTGGCCTCAACTGGCTTCAAATGGGGCCGAAACCCAAAGGAAATAGGCAACGTTTCGGGTCGAAACCCGAAGGGTTTCGGGACGAAACGTTGCCTGTTTCCTTCGCTCCATAGATGCTGCTGCACCCGCTGAGTTTTTGGCTGATCATCCAACTCAGTATCCCATCCCTGCCTTCTCTCCATACCCCCTGATCCCTTTAGCCACAGGGCCACATCTAACTCCCTCTTAAATATAGCCAATGAACTGTGTGGCCTCAACTACTTCCTGCGGCATAGAATTCCACAGATTCACTACTCTCTGTGTGAATTTTTTTTTCCTCATCTCAGTCCTAAAGGATTTCCCCCTTATCCTTAAGCTGTGACCCCTTGTTCTGGACTTCCCCAACATCGGGAACAATCTTCCTGCATCTAGCCTGTCCAACCCCTTAAGAATTTTGTAAGTTTCTATAAGATCCCCCCCTCAATCTTCTAAATTCTAGCGAGTACCAGCCGAGTCTATCCAGCCTTTCTTCATATGAAAGTCCTGCCATCCCAGGAATCAGTCTGGTGAACCTTCTCTGTACTCCCTCTACGGCAAGAACGTGAATAGTTTTCCAGTCTCATTCCTCCCCTTTGTGGTTTAAGTGGGATTTCTCACAATTCGGCGTCTAAAACGCGTTGGGCCGCACGGTGGCGCAGCGGTAGAGTTGCTGCCTCACAGCGCCAGAGACGCGGGTTCAATCCTGACTACGGGCGCTGCCTGTACGGAGTTTGCACGCTCTCCCCGTGACCTGCGTGGGTTTTCTCCGGGTGCTCCGGTTTCCTCCCGCACTCCCAGGTCAATTGGCTTTGGTAAAATTGTAAACTGTCACTAGTTGCGGGTGTCAGAGGTTATGGGGAGAATGGGGTTAGGAGGGAGAGATAGATCAGGCATGATCGAATGGTGGAGTAGACTTGACGGGCCGAATGGCCTAATTCTACTCCTTCTGACCTTATGTATTGGGGATCGTCGGTTGGTGCGGACTCAGTGGGCCGAAGGGCCTGTTTCCGTGCTGTATCTCTAAACTAAACTGCACTATACGTGGATGTGACTGTCACTGCAAGCAGAATGTTCTGCCCTCTAAGACAAAGTGCTGGAGAAACTCAGCGGGTGCGGCAGCATCTATGGAGCGAAGGAAATAGGCAACGTTTGCCTATTTCCTTCACTCCATGCAAAGAGTTGAACAATCTCCACTATAGGAAATAGGCAACGTTTCGGCCCGAAACATTGCCTATTTCCTTCGCTCCATATAGATGTGGAAGGTAAGGCAAGGCAGCGCCTTTACCACCTCAGGCAATTGAGGAAATTCAGAGTGTCTCCGAGGATCCTACAGTGCTTCTACGCAGCGGCGGTGGAAAGCATCTTGTCCGGGAACATTACCATCTGGTTCGGGAATTGCTCTGCCAAGGACAAGAAGGCTCTGCAGAGAGTAGTGCGTTCGGCCGAATGGATCTTCACTCGCCCCCCTGCAGGAACTATACAACAGGAGGTGCAACTCCAGAGCAAACAAAATCATGAGAGACCCCTTCCACCCCTGCAACGGACTGTTCCAGCTGCTATGGTCAGGCAAACGCCTCCGTTGCCATGCGGTGAGAACGGAGAGGTTGAGAAGGAGTTTCTTCCCAGAGGCAATTCGGACTGTAAACGCCTATCTCACCAGGGACTAACTCTACAGAACGTTTTTCCTTCTATTATTTATTATGTAAAAGAATATGTGTGTTATGATTGTGTTTATAATTTGTTTGGTTGTTTTGTTGTTTGTCTTTTGCACAAAAAGTCCGCGAGCATTGCCACTTTCATTTCACTGCACATCTCGTATGTGTATGTGACAAATAAACTTGACTTGACTTGACTTGATGCTGCTGCACCCGCTGAGTTTCTCCAGCATTTTTTTCAAATTTGTGACTATGCACCGCCATTCAATATGATCATGGCTGATCATCCAACTCAGTATCCTGTACCTGCCTTCTCTCCATACCCCCTGATCCCTTTAGCCACAAGGGCCACATCTAACTCCCTCTTAAATATAGCCAATGAACTGTGGCCTCAACTACCTTCTGTGGCAGAGATTCACCACTCTCTGTGTGAAAAATTATTTTCTCATCTCAGTCGTAAAGGATTTCCCCTTTATCCTTAAACTGTGTGACCCCTTGTCCTGGACTTCCCCAACATCGGGAACAATCTTCCTGCATCCAGCCTGTCCAACCCCTTAAGAATTTTGTAAGTTTCTATAAGATCCCCCCTCAATCTTCTTTTCAAACGTCCCGAAACGTTGCCTATTTCCTTCACTCCATGCAAAGAGTTGAACAATCTCCACTATAGGAAATAGGCAACGTTTCGGGCCGAAACCCTTCCGGGTTTCGGCCCGAAACGTTGCCTATTTCCTCCGCTCCACATCGATGCTGCTGCACCCGCTGAGTTTCTCCAGCACTTTTGTCTACCTTCGATTTTCCAGCATCTGCAGTTCCTTCCTAAATAAGATGGTTCCTGATTCGGAAGCTGTCAAAAAAATGCCTATTTCCTTCGCTCCATAGATGCTGCTGCACCCGCTGAGTTTCTCCAGCTTTTTTGTGTAACCTTCGATTCCCCAGCATCTGCAGTTCCCTCTTAAACAAAATGCAGGGCATATGCTCCTGTAACACCAGCCCGGATATTATCATTACTGCAACAGACGCAAAGCACCCAACCAAGACCTGCTTGTTTGTGCTGAGGGCTTGATTACCACTTTGTATAAATTGACTTGCCCATTCAGATCTGCCTGAAGGAAGAAATACGCTGGGATTAGTTTCTGCAATCACCACTCTCTAGTCCTGGAATTGAACTGAAGCGCTGGTTTGCTGTTCCAATGCTCCTCTTACATATCCAATGTAAAAACGATGAATAGAGCAGGCTCTACCCGGCCTACACAGTGCACTAGAGGGTCCATGGAACAAATTCACCTGCCACTGATAAACACGAGGATGAGGGGTGACCTTATAGAGGTGTACAAAATGATGAGGAGTTGATCGGGTGAACGCACAGAGTCCCTCACCCAGAGTAAGGGAATCGTAGACCGGAGGACACAGGTTTAAGGTGAGGGAGGGAAAGATCTAATTGGGATCTGAAGGGTTACTTTTTCACACACAGAGGGTGGTGGGTGTATGGAGCGAGCTGCCGGAGGAGGGAGTTGAGGCTGGGACTGTTGCAACGTTTTAGGGACATTTAGGCAGGAGGGAGTTGAGGCAGGTACACACGCACACACACGTTCACACACGCACATACGAACGCACACTCACGAACGCACACGCACGCACACACACACACGCACATACGAACGCACCCACATACGCTCATGCACACACATACGCACGCACACACACACACACACATGCATGCAAACGTTCACACATGCGCACACGTACACACGCACACGCACACACACGTTCACACACGCACATACGAACGCACACTCACGAATGCACACGTACGCACACACACACACGCATGCACATACGAACACATACTCATGAATGCACATGCAAGCACACACACACACGCATGCACATACGAACGCATACTCACGAATGCACACGCATGCACACACACACACACGCACACACACTCACACACGCTCATGCACGCACACACACACACGCACACACGCATGCAAACGTTCACACATGCACACACACGCACGTAGTTTAGAGGTACAGCACGGGATCAGGCCCTTCGACCCACTGAGTCCCTGCCTCAACCACCTCCTCCGGCTGCTCCTTCCAATGCGTCTCCTCGACTATCATAAGATCATAGGAGCAGAATTAGGCCATTCGGCCCATCAAGGCTACTCCCACATTCAATCATGGCTGATCTATCTCTTCCCTCCTATCCCCATTCTCCTGCCTTCTCCCCATAACCCCTGACACCTGCACTAATCAAGAATCTATCTATCTCTGCCTTAAAAATATCCACTGAACAATTTGGGAAGAGCTCCAAGGGCTTTCCCCCTTCCTAGAGACTGGAGACGTATTCAGGTTCCGTGCAGCTCTCCACGGCAGAGTTATGCTCTGGGCAGGCTCACTGAGCAGTAATGAAAGTTTCATAAGCTGAATATTTATGCAGAAGATTTACTGTATATAAATATATATATATATATGGGGATTTGAAACATTAATCCACGCACCGTGTAGATTCAGCATTAGTTCATGTGTGAATTAGAAGCTGACTTAGAGATAAATGGAGCCAATTACAAATGAGGGCAGAACAATCACAAACAGCTGGTTTTGTCCACGAGATATCTCTGCTCTCTGATGAGCTTCATATTCAGGTCCAAGTTGAACACAATACAAATGGCTCCTACACACCAGAGGACCCGGCACTTATCTGACCCAGTAATATGTCAACCAAGATGGCAGTATGGCATTCATGGATCATATTTCTCCTCAATGTGAATGCTCTTGGCTCGTTAACACAAGCCGTGCCGAGCTAGCAAGTCACAGATGAGTCGTGCTAAGGCCATTTCAAAATTACTCTCTCATAAAGCCGCTGTGTTAAGTCACGCGAATGTAATCTCGACTTTCACACGAGCTGTGTCCCCCTCGTTCCATAATTCTTTTACGAGTCGTTTAGAAGAGAGGTATGAACGAACTCTGGAGGGAACGTCCACTACTGACCGTGTTTAAGAAGGAACTGCAGATGCTGGAGAATCGAAGGTACACAAAAAAGCTGGAGAAACTCAGCGGGTGCAGCAGCATCTATGGAGCGAAGGAAATAGGCAACGTTTCGGGACGAAACCCTTCCGGGTTTCGGCCCGAAACGTTGCCTATTTCCAATGTTGCCTATTTCCTTCGCTCCATAGATGCTGCTGCACCGGCTGAGTTTCTCCAGCTTTTTTGTGTACCGTCTACTACTGACCCGTGGAACATAGACTTCCTTCCTTCTGTTGATGCTCTTCGTTTCACAATCGTTTTACCACCATGATACAAGATGTGCCAACACTGACCACAAAGACCCGCCGAGTCCATGCCGACCAGCACCCTCCATACACTAGTACTATCCCACACACACTGGGGGACAATTTTACTGTGTTTGCCAATTAACCAACAAACCCGCACGTCTTTGGAGTGTGGGAGGAAACCGGAGCACCCGGGGGAAACCTACGCAGGTCACGGGGAGAACGTGCAAACTCCGTGCAGACAGCGCCCGTAGTCAGGATCGAACCAGGGTCTCCGCCGATGTTTCGTGTCAAGACCCTCCTTCAGACTGGACCCGAAACATCATATTTCCCTTCTATACAGAGATGCTGCCTGTCCCGCTGAGTTATGGGCCTGTGCCACTTAGGCGACTTATTCAGCGACTGCCATAGTTGTAGCAGGTTGCTGAAAAAACGGCAACTGGGGCTCCCCCCCAACGGCAATGTCTACAGCAGCCTACCACCTAGTCCACGTCAGGCTACTGACAACTGGCGACCCTTAGGATGTCTACCTACGTCCACCCGCGACCCTGATGGCGACAACTGAAGTACCTGTCACCGGTTGACGTCGGTAGTCGCCAATGGGATTCACCGAAGTCAGCGCCATCGACAACCAACCTGGCGACAACCTACGACATCACCTACGTCAGGAGAAGTCAAGCTACGCTCATTGGAGTCAAGCCCACTGTCATCGAAACGTTTTGAACACGTTGAAAATCCAGCGGCGACCAGAAAAACGCTACGACACTTTGGGCGACTGAGGACATAACGCACGACCGTACAGGCGACACTGCGTAGTCGCCTAAAAAAACTTGCCTAAGTGGGACAGGGGCATCACTCCAGCATTTTGTGTCTATCTTTGGTCTAAACCAGCATCTGCAGTTCCCTCCTACACAGAGTGGGACAATAAATCAACTTTCCCCTCTGCTGCCAACACATCATGTTATGAGATTCTGCAGACTGAAGCAACTCACTAACAAATTTAATTGCTGACAAGTAAATTAAGTTGGTTAGAATGTCAATTTTTATGGCTGACCTGGCTTGATATAACTAAATAAGCCAATGCGCAGTCTTAGAATGGACGACTGCCGAGATACTGCGCAGAGACTGTGGCCTATGTACAGGAATAACATCCTTTTCCTCAAATGATTGCCTCCACTTTTCTATTAAATTTCGGCCCTATCAAATCTTTAAGATTTAATGATTAACAAGGCATCGGTGCGAATATAGCAGCGGCACGGTGGCGCAGCTGCCTCACAGCGCCAGAGACCCGGGTTCGATCCTGACCACGGGTGCTGTCTGTACGGAGTTTGCACGTTCTCCCCGTGACCTGCGTGGGTTTTCTCCGGGTGCTCCGGTTTCCCCCAAAGACGTGCAGCTTTATACGATCATTGGCTTTGGTTAAAATTAAAAATTGTCCCTAGTGTGTGGGACGGTGCTAGTATACGGGGCGATCGCTGGTCGGCAGGGATGAGGAGGGCCGAAGGGCCTGTTTCTGTGCCATGTCTCCATACTAAACTAAGGTAATGGAACTGAGAGATAAGTAATTGGATTCAAGTCTAATCTAATCTAATTTTCTACAGAGGAAAGAAAAATAAAATCTATTAGCAATTTAAGCAGTAGCAGTAAATTTAGCAGTAAAACAATTTATCTCAGGATGTCCGAGACTGCTTCATATAAAGCCAATATTATCAAGTACACTCACCTTGTTGCCTGGGCAACCAGGCAGCCATCTTGTGCACAGCGATGTTCCCCCAAAGAACATAAAGATAAATAAACAACTCATCCATTTCAACAAGAATGCTAGAGCTTATTTAGTTTAGTTTAGTTCAGAGATACAGCGCGGAAACAGGCCCTTCGGCCCATCGAGTCCGTGCCGACCAGCGATCCCCGCACACTAACACTATCCTACACACACCAGGGACATTGTACAATTTTACTGGCCAATTAACCCACAAACCTGCACGTCTTTGGAGTGTGGGAGGAAACTGGAGCACCTGGAGAAAAAACCCACGCAGGTCACGGGGAGAACGTGCAAACTCCGTACAGACAGCTCCCGTAGTCAGGATGGAACCCGGGTCTCTGGCGCTGTGAGGCAGCAGCTCTACCGCTGCGCCACCCCATGTTTAATGTAAATAACAACCACAAATGTCGATTCTATTTAATACCTCATCCAAAGGATGTCACTGACTCTGAATCTTAATGAACCGACAGCCTAAATTATGCACTCCTCCCCAGCTTCTGCAAGAGAGGAAAATAAGGTCATAAGGGATAGGAGTCCCAGGTTCCTGGGAGTCAACATCTCCGATGACCTCTCTTGGACCCACAATACCTCTACTCTGATCAAGAAGGCTCATCAGCGTCTCTTCTTCCTGAGAAGACTGAAGAAGGTCCATCTGTCTCCTCAGATCCTGGTGAACTTCTACCGCTGCACCATCGAGAGCATCCTTACCAACTGCATCACAGTATGGTATGGCAACTGCTCTGTCTCCGACCGGAAGGCATTGCAGAGGGTGGTGAAAATTGCCCAACGCATCACCGGTTCCACGCTCCCCTCCATTGAGTCTGTCCAAAGCAAGCGCTGTCTGCGGAGGGCGCTCAGCATCGCCAAGGACTGCTCTCACCCCAACCATGGACTGTTTACCCTCCTACCATCCGGGAGGCACTACAGGTCTCTCCGTTGCCGAACCAGCAGGTCGAGGAACAGCTTCTTTCCGGCCGCTGTCACTCTACTAAACAACGTACCTCGGTGACTGCCAATCACCACCCACCCCCCGGACACTTATTATTTATTTTTTTAATTCAAAATCGTTTGCTATGTCGCTCTTCAAAGGAGATGCTAAATGCATTTCGTTGTCTCTGTACTGTACACTGACAATGACAATTAAAATTGAATCTGAATCTGAATCTGAATCTGAGTAGAGGTAGACCATTCGGCCCATCAAGTCTACTCCGCCATTCAATCATGGATGATCTAACTCTCCCTCTCAACCCAATTCTCCTGCCTTCTCCCCGTATCCCCTGACTCCGCTATTTTTTTAAGAGCCCTATCTAGCTCTCTCTTGAAAGCATCCAGAGAACCTGCCTCCACCGCCCTCTGTGAGGCAGAGAATTCCACACTCACAACTCTCTGTGAGAAAAAGTGTTTCCTCGTCTCCGTTCTAAATGGCTTACCCCTTATTCTTAAACTGTGTGTGGCCCCTGGTTCTGGACTCCCCCAACATCGGGAACATGTTTCCTGCCTCTAGCGTGTCCAAACCCTTAGCAATCTTATATGTTTCAATGATATCTCCTCTCATCCTTCTGAACTCCAGAGTGTACAAGCCCACAGCCGCTCCATTCTCTCAGCATATGACAGTCCCGCCATCCCGGGAATTAACCTGGTGAACCTATGCTGGGCTCCCTCAATAGCAAGAATGTCCTTCCTCAAATTTACCGGCATGTGCAGATCTTTCTCACCACATGAAAGGTTTGTCAACTGTACTGTACCTCAGTCTGCACGGGTCCCTGGTGTGGCTGGCTCTCTCGTTCACTCAGCTCCTGCTGCAGTTGCTTGCACTGCTGGTCCTTCTGTTTCTTGGCCGCCTTCTGATGTTCCAGCTTCTCCGTACACGCCCTGCGTGAGATTCCGATGTTCAGATGGAAGAAAACAAAACTAGGTTAACCAGGGTCTCCTCCATGGCCAGAGTGAGTCCCGCCACAAAATTGGGAGGAGCAGCACCACATATTTACACCCCAGCGGTGTGAACATTGACTTCTCCAATTTCAGGTAGAAACATAGAAAATAGGTGCAGGAGTAGAGGCCATTCGGCCCTTCGAGCCTGCACCACCATTCAATGTGATCATGGCTGATCATCCAACTCAGTATCCTGTACCTGCCTTCTCTCCATACCCCCTGATCCCTTTAGCCACAAGGGCCACATCTAACTCCTTCTTAAATATAGACAATGAACTGGCCTCAAATAGGGCTGAAACCCAAAGGAAATAGGCAACGTTTCGGGTCGAAACCCGAAGGGTTTCGGGACGAAATGTTGCCTATTTCCTTCGCTCCATAGATGCTGCTGAACCCGCTGAGTTTTTGGCTGATCATCCAACTCAGTATCCCATCCCTGCCTTCTCTCCATACCCCCTGATCCCCTTAGCCACATGGGCCACATCTAACTCCCTCTTAAATATAGCCAATGAACTGTGTGGCCTCAACTACCCTCTGTGGCAGAGAATTCCACAGATTCACCACTCTCTGTGTGAATTTATTTTCTCATCTCGGTCCTAAAAGATTTCCCCCTTATCCTTAAACTGTGACCCCTTGTTCCGGACTTCCCCAACAGCGAGAACAATCTTCCTGCATCTGGCCTGTCCAACCCCTTAAGAATTTTAGGGTAGTCCCTGCTTTCTCCCTCCTTCCCCTCCCCTTCCCAGCTCTCCCGCAGCCCAATATCTCCGCCTGTTCCTCTCTTCTTCCCGCCCCCCCCATATCAGTCTGAAGAAGGGTCTCGACCCGAAACGTCACCCATTCCTTCTCTCCATAGATGCCGCCTCACCTGCTGAGTTTCTCCAGTATTTCTGTCTACCTTCGATTTTTCCAGCATCTGCAGTTCTTTCAAAAGACATTTGGACTCGTACATGGACAGGAAAGGTTTAGAAGGAGGCTGTACTTTCTCTCTGTGACCTCGTGGGTTTTCTCCGGGTGCCCTGGTTTCCATGCACACTCCAAAGACGTGCAGGTTTGTGGGTTAAATGGCTCGGTATGAATGTAAACTGTCCCTAGTGTGTGTAGGATAGTGCTAGTGTGCGGGAGTCGCTGGTCGGCACGGACTCAGTGGGCCGAAGGGCCTGTTTGCGCGCTGTATCTCTAAAGTGTAAAGTCGCGTAGACAGACACAAAATGCTGGCGAAACTCAGCGGGACAGGCAGCATCTGTGGAGATGTTTCGGGCCGAGCCACCTTCTTCAGTCGCTTACCTGAGCTCAGCGTCCCGACTTTGTAACTCTTCGTTTTTCTTGTCTACGAGCTGGGACATCCTGGCCAGCTGTTGCCGCAGAGTGCTCACCTCCCGTACCTGGCTCCGAGCCAGCTCGTGGCTCTGTTCCAGTTCCACCTTTTGTTTCTCGCTCAGCTCCCCTGTGTGAAGCAAAGCAGGCGGTGAACAGTGTAGGTTGGAACTGCAGACACTGGTTTAAACCCAAGATAGACACTATAAAATGCTGGTGTAACTCAGCGGGACAGGCAGCATCTCTGGAGACAAGGAACTGGTGGGGTGACATTTCAGGTCGAGACCCTTCTTCAGACCGGCTAGATAAATTAAACAGGCCATTGTTGGCTGTTTGTTGGGTGAAAACGAGAAGCAACTTAGGTGGGGGAGGGATGGAGAGAGGGAGAGAATGTCGGGGCTACCTGAAGTTAGGGAAAATGACCAGTCCCATCACTCGTTCTCTGTACATGTCATGCTGCTGCAATTCACAATGTAATTGCTCCATTGCCGTTACATATGATGATTAAACACACGTGACATTTGATTTTTAAAACATTTGTGCTAATCTTAGGGCGACACGGTAGAGTTGCTGCTTCACAGCGCCAGAGACCCGGGTTCCATCCTGACTACGGGTGCTGTCTGTACGGAGTTTGCACGTTCTCCCCGTGGGTTTTCTCCGGGTGCTCCGGTTTCCTCCCGCACTACAAGGACGTGCAGGATTGTCGGTAAATCGGCTTGGTGGATGTGTAACTTGTCGCTCCTGTGTGTGTAGGATAGTGTTAGTGTACTGGGTGATCGCTGGTCGGCACGGACTCGGTGGGCCGAAGGGCCTGTTTGCCCGCTGTATCTTTAAAGCTGTCTTGTTGTGCGTGGTCTCACGGGATTCGCGTGATCCAGGCAACTTTATTCGGGCGACAGTGTCATAGTGGGAGTCAAAGGAAGATCAGTAGAAACTCATATAACCATATAACAATTACAGCACAGAAACAGGCCATCTCGGCCCTTCTAGTCCGTGCCGAACACTTAATCTCACCTAGTCCCATCTACCTGCACTCAACTTGCAAAATTCTTAAGGGGTTGGACAGGCTAGATGCAGGAAGATTATTCCCGTTGTTGGGGAAGTCCAGAACAAGGGGTCACAGTTTAAGGATAAGAGGGAAGTCTTTTAGGACCGAGATGAGAAAAGCATTTTTTACACAGAGAGTGGTGAATCTGTGGAATTCTCTGCCACAGAAGGTAGTTGAGGCCGCAGTTCATTGGCTATATTTAAAAGGGAGTTAGATGTGGCCCTTGTGGCTAAAGGGATCAGGGGGTATGGAGAGAAGGCAGGGATGGGATACTGAGTTGGATGATCAGCCATGATCATATTGAATGGCGGTGCAGGTTCGAAGGGCCGAATGGCCTCTACTCCTGCACCTATTTTCTATGTTTCTATGTTTCTGTGACAATAACCCTCCATACCTTTCCCGTCCATATACCTATCCAATTTATTTTTAAATGATAAAAACAAACCTGCCTCCACCACTTCCACTGGAAGCTCATTCCACACCGCCACCACTCTCTGAGTAAAGAAGTTCCCCCTCATGTTACCCCCTAAACTTCTGTCCCTTAATTCTCAACTCAAGTTCTCTTGTTTGAATCTTCCCTACTCTCAATGGGAAAAGCTTGTCCACGTCAACTCTGTCTATCCCTCTCATCATTTTAAAGACCTCTATCAAGTCCCCCCCTTAACCTTCTGCGCTCCAAAGAATAAAGACCGATCTTGTTCAACCTTTCTCTGTAACTTAGTTGCTGAAACCCAGGCAACATGCTGGTCATGCACATACGAAGTCCTGCATTCCTGCGTTTTGTAAGCCGTTTCTGTGAAACATTACAGCTGTGCCTCTGGCTGCAATAAGTCTATGTTTATACAGACTCAGACATCAGCATCAGGTGGACTTGTGCCCCAGCAGTAACGAGCACCTCTGGTTTTTTGCTGCTGGCCTCCTGGAAACATAAATCACCCCGCTTGTCGAAGACTAATTTAAAAACCAAGATGTAGAGATAGATCGAGACACTATTCAGCGCTGGAAACTCCAGCACAGATGAGGAACAGGTGGAATTTGCTCATCCAGGGTTTAAGCCCTTTATTTATCGCCAATGAAATTCGGAATATATATATAACAGCACCAATCCAGAAACAGGTGGAAAATTCAGGATATTAGCCGTTAAGTGTCAGTGGCTGGGGGAAAAGTGGGCAAAGGGAATAATAGTCACAAAGTGGACAAAAGTGCTGGAGAAACTCAGCGGGTGCAGCAGCATCTATGTGGAGCGAAGGAAATAGGCAACGTTTCGGGCCGAAACCCGGAAGGGTTTCGGCCCGAAACGTTGCCTATTTCCTATAGAGTTGAACAATCTCCTATAGAGATTGTTCAACTCTTTGAATGGAGCGAAGGAAATAGGCAAACGTTGCCTATTTCCTTCGCTCCATATAGATGCTGCTGCACCCGCTGAGTTTCTCCAGCACTTTTGTCTACCTTCGATTTTCCAGCATCTGCAGTTCCTTCTCAAACAAAATAGACACAGAGTGCTGGAGTAACTAACTCAGCGGGACAGGCAGCATCATCTCTGGAGAGAAGTGAGGGGTGACGTTTCGGGTCATAGAAACATAGAAACATAGAAATTAGGTTCAGGAGTAGGCCATTCGGCCCTTCGAGCCTGCACCGCCATTCAATGTGATCATGGCTGATCATCCAACTCAGTATCCCGTACCTACCTTCTCTCCATACCCCCTGATCCCCTTAGCCACAAGGGCCACATCTAACTCCCTCTTAAATATAGCCTATGAACTGGCCTCAACTACCCTCTGTGGCAGAGAGTTCCAGAGATTCACCACTCTCTGTGTGAAAAAAGTTCTTCTCATCTCGGTTTTAAAAGATTTCTCCCTTATCCTTAAGCTGTGACCCCTTGTCCTGGACTTCCCCAACATCGGGAGCAATCTTCCTGCATCTAGCCTGTCCAACCCCTTAAGAATTGTGTAAGTTTCTATAAGATCCCCTCTCAATCTCCTAAATTCTAGAGAGTATAAACCAAGTCTATCCAGTCTTTCTTCAGATGAAAGTCCAGACATCCCAGGAATCAGTCTGGTGAACCGTCTCTGTACTCCCTCTATGGCAATAATGGGCTGTCCCACTTAGGAAACCTGAACGGAAACCTCTGGAGACTTTGCGCCCCACCCAAGGTTTCCGAGCGGTCCTCGGAGGTTTTCGTCAGTCTCCCTGCCTGCTTCCACTACCTGCAACCTCCGGCAACCACCTGCAACCTCCGGGAACCGCACGGAAACCTTGGGTGGGGCGCAAAGTCTCCAGAGGTTTCCGTTCAGGTTTCCTAAGTGGGACAGGGGCTTAAGGCGTGAAGACGGGACACGGTGGAAGCCGTGGTCTGCGGCGCTGTGAGGCAGCAACTCTACCGCTGCGCCACCGTGGGGCCATGTTGCGTTCCGGCAGCCATCTTGAGGGGCTGAATGCTCTGTCGGACACTTTGCCACAGAGAGAAGCAAAAAAACCAACCATCCCCTCCCCGAGAGCCGTCGCTCGGTAACGGCGCCCACCTGCCAGGTCCGACATCTTGGCGCTGGAGGCAGCGAGATCCTTCCTCAGTCCCACGATCACCTCTTGCTGGGCCCGCAGCTGCACCCCACCCTCTGCCAACTCCTTCCTGAAGGGGATCAAGAGCAGAAACATTACATCAGTAACTGTATCCACGCTTCACGCTGCCTCGGCAAGGACCAGTGGGCGGAGCTGCAGCGCAGCGCCGGAGACCCGGGTTCGATCACGACCACGGGCGCTGCCTGTACGGAGTTTGCACGTTCTCCCCGCGACTTGTCGCCAAGATCTTCGGTTTCCTCCCACACTCCAAAGACGTGCAGGTTTGCAGGTTCACAAAAAAGCTGGAGAAACTCAGCGGGTGCAGCAGCATCTATGGAGCGAAGGAAATGGGCAACGTTTGCTTATTTCCTTTGCTCCATGCAAAGAGTTAAACAATCTCCACTATAGGAAATAGGCAACGTTTCGGGCCGAAACCCTTGCGGGTTTCGGCCCGAAACGTTGCCTATTTCCTTCGCTCCATAGATGCTGCTGCACCCGCTGAGTTTCTCCAGCTTTTTTGTGTACCTTCGATTCTCCAGCATCTGCAGTTCCTTCTTAAACACAGGTTTGCAGGTTAATTGGCTTGGTGTAAGTGTAAATTGTCCCTAGCGGGTGCAGGATAGTGTTAGTGTGCGGGGATCGCTGGTCAGTGCGGTCTCGATGGGCCGAAGGGCCTGTTTCTGTGCTGTATCTCTAAACTAAACTAAGCTAAATGAACCCATCAAGGGCAGCATGCAGCTGATGTAGATGCTGCCTCATGGCTCCAATCCTGACCCTCTAGACTTTAGAGATACAGTGTGGAAACAGGCCCTTCGGCCCACCAAGTCCATGCCGACCAGCGATCACCCTGTACACTAACACTAGCCTATACACTCCAGGGACAATTCAGTCTGATGAAGGGTCCTGGCCAGAAATGTCAGCCATCATTTTCCTCCAGAGATGCTGCCTCAGTTATTCCAGCACTTAGCAAAAATACCAAGCTATGGTAAACCTCTAGATAGACACAAAACGCTGGAGTAACTCAGCGGGACAGGCAGTATCTCTGGAGAGAAGGAATTGGTGACGTTTCGGGTCGAGACCCTTCTTCAGAAACATCACCCATTCCTTCTCTCCACAGATGCTGCCCGTCCCGCTGAGTTACTCCAGCATTTTGTGTCCGTCTATGATTTAAACCAGCATCTGCAGTTCTTTACCACACAGATGGTAAACTCCTAAATGCCAGGAAGTTGCAGAGTCCACATGCCCATACATTGCCCCTGGATATAAATCAGATGATGGTAACAAACTCACTCTGGCTGTACACAACACATTCTGAAAGTAAAACTCGTGGTGCTGGAAGAACGCAGCTGGTCAGGCAGCATCTGTGGAAGGAGATGGACAGATGACCCGTGGGGGTCACGGATTTGTGACTTCATTCTGTCAGCGCCCATCTCACTAATCCTGACTCTTTACGCTGTAGAGATACAGCGTGGAAACTGGCCATTCGGCCCAATGAGTGCATGCTGGCCAGCTATCACCATCCCGCACACACTAGGGACAATTTACAATTTTTAAAAAACAAAATCCAATTAATCTGCAACACTGCGCGTCTTTGGAGTGTGGGAGGAAACCGGAGCGCCCGGAGAAAACCCACAGGGACATAAGACAGTACAAACTCTGTACAGACAGCACCCGTGGTCAGGATCAAACCTGGCGTTGTGAGGCAGCAGCTCTACCCGCTGCGCCGCCTTCGACTCAGTGAGACGCTCACCGCAGTAAGGCGCAGAGCCGCTCCTGTGCATGGAGGTCAGGTGCAGCGGGCACTGCGGCTGGGGGCGGTGATGCGCGCACGGGCTGCTTCATGCACCACTTCCTTTCCCGCTCTTCCAGCTCCTTCCGTGCATCTGGAGATAGAAAACAGGCGGACATGTCTTCAGCTGGCAGTGGTGGGCTGTCTGTTACCTTGCCTCTAATGTTCTTTCCTCCACGCTAGTCCCACTCCAGCTCAGAGTGTTCCATCCACGGGCAACCCCAGCCCATGAAGCAGGAGCTACATTCCACAGGAACTAAACAGAATAATAACCTCTCAACCACATAGTCTTGGGGGCATTGGTTTTGTAATTTTCCTCTATTATTGTTCATTTGTTTTCATGTGTATGTATGTATGTAGGTATGTATGTATGTGTGTATGTATGTATGTGTATGTATGTATGTATGTAGGTATGTATGTATGTGTGTATGTATGTATGTGTATGTATGTATGTGTGTATGTATGTGTGTATGTAGGTATGTATGAATGTGTGTATGTATGTATGTATGTGTATGTATGTGTGTATGTATGTGTGTATGTATGTGTGTATGTAGGTATGTATGTATGTGTGTGTGTATGTATGTATGTATGTATGTATGTGTGTATATATTTGTATGTATGTATGTAGGTATGCATGTATGTGTGTATGTATGTATGTATGTAGGTATGTATGTATGTGTGTATGTATGTATGTGTGTATGTATGTATGTGTGTGTGTATGTATGTATGTAGGTATGTATGTATGTGTGTATGTATGTGTGTAGGTATGTATGTATGTGTGTATGTATGTATGTGTGTATGTATGTGTGTATGTATGTATGTATGTATGTATGTATGTGTGTATATATTTGTATGTATGTATGTAGGTATGCATGTATGTGTGTATGTATGTATGTATGTAGGTATGTATGTATGTGTGTATGTATGTATGTGTGTATGTATGTATGTGTGTGTGTATGTATGTATGTAGGTATGTATGTATGTGTGTATGTATGTATGTATGTATGTATGTATGTATGTATGTATGTATGTATGTGTGTATGTATGTGTGTAGGTATGTATGTATGTGTGTATGTATGTATGTGTGTATGTATGCTTTTTTTTCTCTATGCGGAAAAACGGTCCAGGATAGCGCTACGATTTTTCGCCACCTTACTTGCCATTCTCCTGTGCTCAAGTGCACCAAGTTTTGTTCCAATCGATGGTATAGTTTCAAAGTTATTAAGGTTTAAAAATCTTAACCAAGCTGGTCTCCCAGTGGCCCAGCACTTCAACTCCTGCTCCCACTCCCAATCTGACCTTTCTGTCCTGGGCCTCCTCCATTGTCGGAGTGAGGCCCAGACCCTTTTACACACATAGTCTCCTGGTGGTATGTTCTGTACAATTACCGTCCAGTTTTCCCGACAGTATGGCTCTGTGTTCCTCAGCTGCCTGCTGCTGCCCAGTGACGGTGAGCAGCCTGCCCTCCAGAGCCACGATAGTCCGGGAATGTTGCCGGATCTGCTCCTTGAACTCCGCCACTTCATGCCGCTGATTGTGTCTCTCCACCTCAATCCGATTCCCCATCTCCTGCAGCTCAGCGCTCTGGCATTGAGCCTGAGCAGCCAATGCCTCCCGCAAACCAGCCTGCAGATAACAAGATCAATCACTGTCTGTCTTTAGATTTAGAGATACAGCGCGGAAACAGGCCCTTCGGCCCACCGGGGCCATGCTGACCCGTGATCCCCGCACACTAACACTATCCCACACCCAATTGTTTTACATTTACCAAACCAATTAACCTACAAACCCGCACGTCTTTGGGGTGTGGGAGGGAACAGAAGATCTCGGAGAAAACCCACGCGATCACGGGGAGAACGTGCAAACTCCGTACAGACAGCGCCCGTTGTCAGGATCGAACGCGGGTCTCTGACGCTGTGAGGCAGCAACTCCACCATGCAGTCTGTGGAATTCTCTGCCTCACAGAGGGCGGTGGAGGCCGGTTCTCTGGATGCTTTCAAGAGAGAGCTAGATAGGGCTCTTAAAAATAGCGGAGTCAGGGGATATGGGGAGAAGGCAGGAACGGGGTACTGATTGGGGATGATCACAGTGAATGGCAGTGCTGGCTCGAAGGGCCGAATGGCCTACTCCTGCACCTATTGTCTATTGTCTATTGCTGAGCCACCTTGAAGGTGTTGCGGGTGTGAGGAGAGGAAGGGGAAGGTGAAAGCAGCACGCGTGTGACGGTGTACCTCCATCTTGCCCGCCTCCTCCAGTGATTGCGAAGCGGTGATCAGCTGCTGTCTCAGAGTGTCAGCTTCCTGCTGCTTCACTGTTGCATTCTGTAAACAATGAGGCACAGGAGATGAGGTGAGAGATCCCAAATGCATCAAGTCAAGAGTCAAGTCACGAGTGTTTTAATGTCATGTGTCCCAGATAGAACAATGAAATTCTTACTTGCTGCAGCTCAACACGATATGTAAACATAGTATGATATGATAAATGAGAGAAAAGAAAAGCTCTGTGTGTATATATACACATACTCACAACATATCCATATACATATATATATATATATATACACACACATACTTAAAAAACAGTGCAACAATAATAATAATAGTCTACTGTAGTTCAGAGCTTATATGAGGTTGTCCTGTTTAATAGCCTGATGGCTGCAGGGAAGAAGCTGTTCCTGAACCTGGACTTTACAGTTTTCAGGCTCCTGTACCTTCTTCCCGATGGCAGTGGGGAGATGAGCGTGAGGCCAGGCTGAATGAACGAATGGCCAAGTTATTCACATACAAGGAATTTGCCATGGTGCTCCGCCCGCAAGTGACAACATGACGTACAGTGACCGTTAGGAACGACACATAAAACGTTAAACATTCATAATAAAACATTAAGGGTGGTGTGGGTCTCTGATGAGGCTGGCTGCCTTTTTGAGGCAGCGAGTCCGATACATCTCTTCGATGGTGGGGAGGTCAGAACCGGTGATGGACTGGGCGGTTCCACTGCGTGTTAGGCAGCCAGTGCCAATCCCTGCACAACGCTCCGTTACTCAAGAACATAACCTTTTCCCACTACGCACCGACAATAGACAACAGGTGCAGGAGTAGGCCATTCGGCCCTTCGAGCCAGCACCACCATTCAATGTGATCATGGCTGATCATCCACAATCAGTTCCCCGTTCCAGCCTTCCCCCCATATCCCCTGACTCCGCTATCTTTAACAGCTCTATCTACATTATTCCCTTCATTGTGTATTTATACACTGTAAATGGCTCAATTGTAATCATGTGTTGGCTTTCCGCTGACTGGTTAGCACGCAATAAAAAAGCTTTTCACTGTACCTCGGTACACGTGACAATAAACTAAACTGAGCTGAATAAATGCTAGCCGGCAACCTCTCTCTACCCTTCACATACATTCTTCGCTGCCACAGTCTCCCCACAGCCAATGCATTGGTGCAGAAACATCCTCCCTTGTCCATCAACAGCTGCGGGACTGCTGGGGCAGCTGCACGCATGCATGGGTGACTGCCAGGTGTCCAATGCAGCTCCACACTGGGCAACACTTTCGATGGGTGGGTTAACCTATGATGAGCGTTTGTTGGCACTGGGCCCTGTACTCGCTGGAGTTTAGAAGGATGAGGGGGCACCTCATTGAAACTTACTGAATAGTGAAAGGCCTGGATGTGGAGAGGATGTTTCCACTAGTGGGAGAGTCTAGGACCAGAGGGCGTAGACACAGAATAGGAGGGTCCACCTTGATGAAGGTGATGAGGAGAAATGTCTTTAGTCAGAGGGTGGTGAATCTGTGGGATTCTTTGTCACAGACGGCTGTGGAGGCCACAAGTGAGTGGATATTCTTAAGGCAGAGATAGATAGATTCTTGATTAGGACGGGTGTCATCAGGGTTATGGGGAGAAGTCAGGAGAATGGGGTTAGGAGGGAGAGATAGATCAGCCGCGATTGAATGGCGGGGTAGACTTGATGGGCCGAATGGCCTAATTCTGCTCCTATCACATGGCCATCAATCCCCCTGTGTGCCGTCATCTCTCACCTCGCTCAGCTCCCGTAGACGCTGCTCGGTTTCCACACGCCTCCTCTTCTCCTCCTCCACTGCTTCCGAACCCTTCTCCGTCTCCAGAGACAACGCCTCAGTCAGTTGCTGTGGGTCACACAGGGCAGGCCTTTAGTTTAGAGAAACAGCCCAGAAACAGGCCCTTCGGCCCACCGAGTCCGTGCCGACCGGCTCTCCCCGCACACCAGGGACAATTTTACATTGATACGAAGTTTATTAACCTACAAACCTGCACGTCTTTGGAGAGTGGGGAGGAAAGAAGATCTCGGAGAAAACCCACGCAGGTCACGGGGAGAATATAAAGGGCCTGTCCCACTTAGGCGACTCTTTAGGCGACTGCCAGGGTTTAACCATATAACCATATAACAATTACAGCACGGAAACAGGCCATCTCGACCCTTCTAGTCCGTGCCGAACACATAATCTCCCCTAGTCCCATATACCTGCGCTCAGACCATAACCCTCCATTCCCTTCCCATCCATATAACTATCCAATTTACTTTTAAATGATAAAAATGAACCTGCCTCCACCACCTTCACTGGAAGCTCATTCCACACAGCTACCACTCTCTGAGTAAAGAAGTTCCCCCTCATGTTACCCCCAAACTTCTGTCCCTTAATTCTCATGTCATGTCCCCTTGTTTGAATCTTCCCTACTCTCAGTGGGAAAAGCTTTTCCACGTCAACTCTGTCTATCCCTCTCATCATTTTAAAGACCTCTATCAAGTCCCCCCTTAACCTTCTGCGCTCCAAAGAATAAAGCCCTAACTTGTTCAACCTTTCTCTGTAACTTAGTTGCTGAAACCCAGGCAACGTTCTAGTAAATCTCCTCTGTACTCTCTCTATTTTGTTGACATCCTATTAATTTTAATGGAATTCACCTACGACAGCAAACATTGTCGCCACAGCTGCCTGTAGTCGCCCAAAAAAATCATCTAAGTGGGACAGGCCCGTAAGACTCCGTACAGACAGCACCCGTAGTCAGGATCGAACCCGTGTCTCTGGCGCTGTGAGGCAGCAACTCTACTGCTGCGCCACCGTGCTGACCTGTGTTAAATTAATTTAACCATTGCTCAGCCCACTTGCCCAACCAACCAAGATCCTGTAATTTTTGATAACTATCTGTAATACCACCCACTTTCATGTCATCTGCAAACTTACCAATCATGCCTTGTATATTCAGGAATAATGCTTTTGGATTAATGCGATCTAATTCAAGTCAAGTCAAGTCAAGTTTATTTGTCACATACACATACGAGATGTGCAGTGAAATGAAAGTGGCAATGCTCGCGGACTTTTGTGCAAAAGACAAACAACAAAACAACCAAACAAACTATAAACACAATCATAACACACATATTCTTTTACATAATAAATAATGGAAGGAAAAACGTTCAGTAGAGTTAGTCCCTGGTGAGATAGGCGTTTACAGTCCGAATTGCCTCTGGGAAGAAACTCCTTCTCAACCTCTCCGTTCTCACCGCATGGCAACGGAGGCGTTTGCCTGACCGTAGCGGCTGGAACAGTCCGTTGCAGGGGTGGAAGGGGTCTCCCTGGCAACATTCACTGCATGGAAACCCCATCAGATGCTTAAGAATAAATCACTCCAGAGAATGCCAGGTCGAATTTCAAATCGTATGATGGGATAGAATTTCTAAGCAACCAATAAATCCTTGACGGACAATTGCCAAGCCCACAATGAAGGTTTGGTGTCAAGTTTAGGGTTGGGAGGGAGCAGGGCAGGTTTGGATCTGCCTTAATCCATGCCAGTGTGCAGGAAGGAACTGCAGATGCTGGTTTACACCGAAGGCAGACACAAAATGCTGGAGCAACTCAGCGGGACAGGCAGCGTCTCTGGAGAGAAGGAATGGGTGACGTTTCGGGTCGAGACCCTTCTTCAGGTTTGTGAAGTTGTAAGCTGGTTGTAAGATTGCTGACCTGATGGTGTTGCTCCTCAACCTGTGATTGCCAGCGTTGGAACTCATCTTCCATCTGTTGCTTACACTCTGCCCGTAAAGCAATCAGCTGCTCACGTCTGTCGCAGTCTCTGGAATTCTGCATCTGATCCACCTGTTCCTACGGGATACATTGTGGGATATGTTGTCAGGGGTTATGGGGAGAAGGCAGGAGAATGGGGTTAGAACAGCCACGTTTTCCGTTTAGTTTTAGCTCAGAGGTACAGCGCAGAAACAGGCCCTTCGGCCCACCGAGTCCGCACCGACCAGCGATCCCCGCACACAAACACTATCCCACACACACTAGGGACAATTTACACCTACACCAAGCCAATTAACCTACAAACCCGCACGTCTTTGGCGTGTGGGAGGATTCCGAAGGTCTCGGAGAAAACCCACGCAGGTCACAATGGGTCGAGAAGCAACATCTCTGGAGAGAAGGAATGGGCGACGTTTCGGGTCGAGACCCTTACCCTAATTGGGACATTGTGGACCATGAATGCACGATGTTCCACAGCGTACCTGCAATGCCTGCACCTGCTCCTCTGCTTGCAGCCGTCTCCCATGCAGCAACTGGACACAGCCCCGGACTCCTGCACACAAACAAAGCGAGAAATGTTGACAAGGCCCAGACTCAGGCCCCAGGCTAAACTCCTCACCTTTGAACCTTCACCTACGATGCCGGCCCCATCAACTCTGCAAATATTATTCTCTGGATACTTTCAAGAGAGAGCTAGATAGGGCTCTTAAAGATAGCAGAGTCAGGGGATATGGAGAGAAGGCAGGAACGGGGTACTGATTGTGGATGATCAGCCATGATCACATTGAATGGCGGTGCCTGCACGAAGGGCCGAATGGCCTACTCCTGCACCTATTGTCTATTGCCAACAGAAACATAGAAACATAGAAAATTGGTGCAGGATAGGCCATTCGGCCCTTCGAGCCTGCACCGCCATTCAATATGATCATGGCTGATCATCCAACTCAGTATCCCGTACCTGCCTTCTCTCCATACCGCCTGATCCCTTTAGCCACAAGGGCCACATCTAACTCCCTCTTAAATATAGCCAATGAACTGTGGCCTCGACTACCCTCTGCGGCAGAGAGTTCCAGAGACTCACCACTCTCTGTGTGAAAAAAGTTCTTCTCATCTCGGTTTTAAAGGATTTCCCCCTTATCCTTAAGCTGTGACCCCTTGTCCTGGACTTCCCCAACATCGGGAACAATCTTCCTGCATCTAGCCTGTCCAACCCCTTAAGAATTTTGTAAGTTTCTATAAGATCCCCTCTCAATCTCCTAAATTCTAGAGAGTATAAACCAAGTCTATCCAGTCTTTCTTCATAAGACAGTCCTGACATCCCAGGAATCAGTCTGGTGAACCTTCTCTGCACTCCCTCTATGGCAATAATGTCTTTCCTCTTGAAAATATCCAGAGAACCTGCCTTCACCGCCCCTTGAGGCAGAGAATTCCACACTCACCACTCTCTGTGAGAAAAAGTATTTCCTCGTCTCCGTTCTAAATGGCTTACCCCTTATTCTTAAACTGTGTGACCCCTGGTTCTGGACTCCCCCAACATCGGGAACATGTTTCCTGCCTCTAGCGTGTCCAAACCCTTAATAATCTTATATGTTTCAATAAGATTCCCTCTCATCCTTCTAAACTCCAGAGTGTACAAGCCCAGCCGCTCCATTCTCTCAGTATTTGACAGTCCGGCCATCCCAGGAATTAACCTTGTAAACCTACGCTGCACTCCCTCAATAGCAAGAATGCCCTTCCTCAAATTAGGGGGCCAAAACTGCACACAAATGACTCAACGCAAACGGTCTCTAAAGGACCTGTCTCACTTGGCAATTTTTCCGGCCCTGATTATACGGCAAAGATGCTTTATCCAACTCAGGAACCGTGTTACCTCCTTCGGAGCTGGAGACATCCATGCCCGCATCCACCAGGCTCTGCTCCACTTGCTGCGCCCATGACAACGTGCTGCGTAAGATGCCAGTCGCCGCTTCCTGAACCCACAGCAGCTCCGGGTCCACAGACAGGTCGCGCAGTGTCGCAAACTCCTGCTCCAGGCACTTCCCAAAGTCGGTCTGTAGACGGGTCTGGAGATCACAAATACACATTAAGGGTGGCACGGTGGCGCAGCGGTAGAGTTGCTGCCTCACAGCGCCAGAGACCCGGGTTCCATCCTGACTACCGGTGCTGTCTGTACGGAGTTTGCACGTGGCCACGTGGGTTTTCACCGGGAGCTCCGGTTTCCTCCCACACTCCAAAGACGTGCGGGTTTGTTGGTTAATTGGTTTCAGTAAAATTGTAAATTGTCCCTCGTGTGTGTGTGTGATAGTGCTTGTGTGTGTGTGTGTGTGTGTGTGTGGGATAGTGCTAGTGTGTGTGTGTGTGTGTGTGTGGGATAGTGCTTGTGTGTGTGTGTGGGATGGTGCTAGTGTGTGTGTGTGTGTGGGATAGTGCTTGTGTGTGTGTGTGTGTGTGTGTGTGTGTGTGTGTGTGTGTGTGTGTGTGTGTGTGTGTGTGTGTGTGTGTGTGTGTGTGTGTGGGATAGTGCTAGTGTGTGTGTGTGTGTGTGTGTGTGTGTGTGTGGGATAGTGCTAGTGTGTGTGTGTGCGTGATAGTGCTTGTGTATGTGTGTGTGTGTGTGTGTGTGTGTGTGTGTGTGTGGGATAGTGCTAATGTGTGTGTGTGTGTGTGTGTGGGATAGTGCTAGTGTGTGTGCGATAGTGGTAGTGTGTGTGTGGGATAGTGCTTGTGTGTGTGTGTGTGTGTGGGATAGTGCTAGTGTGTGTGTGTGGGATGGTGCTAGTGTGTGTGTGTGTGTGTGTGTGTGGGATAGTGCTAGTGTGTGTGTGTGTGTGTGGGATAGTGCTAGTGTGTGTGGGATAGTGGTAGTGTGTGTGTGGGATAGTGCTTGTGTGTGTGTGTGTGTGTGGGATAGTGCTAGTGTGTGTGTGTGGGATGGTGCTAGTGTGTGTGTGTGTGTGTGTGTGTGTGTGTGTGTGTGTGTGTGTGTGTGGGGGGATAGTGCTAGTGTGTGTGTGTGTGTGTGTGGGATGGTGCTCGTGTGTGTGTGTGTGGGATAGTGCAAGTGTGTGTGTGTGGGATAGTGCTAGTGTGTGTGTGTGTGTGTGTGTGTGTGTGTGTGTGTGTGTGGGGGATAGTGCTTGTGTGTGTGGGATAGTGCTAGTGTGTGTGTGTGTGTGTGTGTGTGTGTGTGTGTGTGTGTGTGTGTGTGTGTGTGTGTGTGTGTGTGTGTGTGTGTGGGATAGTGCTAATGTGTGTGTGTGTGTGTGGGATAGTGCTAGTGTGTGTGGGATAGTGGTAGTGTGTGTGTGGGATAGTGCTTGTGTGTGTGTGTGTGTGTGGGATAGTGCTAGTGTGTGTGTGTGGGATGGTGCTAGTGTGTGTGTGTGTGTGTGTGTGTGTGTGGGATAGTGCTAGTGTGTGTGGGATAGTGGTAGTGTGTGTGTGGGATAGTGCTTGTGTGTGTGTGTGTGTGTGGGATAGTGCTTGTGTGTGTGTGTGGGATGGTGCTAGTGTGTGTGTGTGTGTGTGTGTGGGGGATAGTGCTAGTGTGTGTGTGTGGGATGGTGCTAGTGTGTGTGTGTGTGTGTGTGTGTGTGTGTGTGTGTGTGTGTGTGTGTGTGTGTGGGATAGTGCTAGTGTGTGTGTGTGTGTGTGTGTGTGTGGGATAGTGCTTGTGTGTGTGTGTGTGTGTGATGGTGCTCGTGTGTGTGTGTGTGGGATAATGCAAGTGTGTGTGTGTGGGATAGTGCTAGTGTGTGTGTGTGTGTGTGTGTGTGTGTGTGTGTGTGTGTGGGGGATAGTGCTTGTGTGTGTGTGGGATAGTGCTAGTGTGTGTGTGTGTGTGTGTGGGATAGTGCTAGTGTGTGTGTGTGTGTGTGGGATAGCGCTTGTGTGTGTGTGTGTGGGATAGTGCTTGTGTGTGTGTGTGTGTGTGTGTGTGTGTGTGTGTGTGTGTGTGGGGGATGGTGCTAGTGTGTGTGTGTGTGTGTGTGTGGGATAGTGCTTGTGTGTGTGTGTGTGTGTGTGTGTGTGTGTGTGTGTGTGTGTGTGTGTGTGGGATAGTGCTCGTGTGTGGGGGGGAATCGCTGATCGGCTTGTCATCTCTGGTATTTTACTTCATTCACATGTTTAAACTATAATGTTTTATTCTTTATGTTTTATGTTTCATTCTTAATTGTTACTATATGTGGTGTTGTTACCCTGTGAGTGGAGCACCAAGGCAAATTAATTGTATGTGAACATGCTTGGCCAATAACCTTATTCATGTGGGCTCTGTAGACTATTTCTGTACACGTTACTAATCAGGGGTTATGTGTGGGTGTGGGAACATTTACTGAACTGTATGCAGACAAATAATGATTCCATTGTGTATATGAAGGTGAGATTGAAGCAGCATGTGACCATTGGTTCACCTGGCTCTCCCCCAATGCCCTCCTCAGCCCCTCCTTGTTGTTCATCCTCTCCTCCTCCTCCCGCGCTCTCCTCTCCGTTGCCTCCTGCAGCTTGTCCTTGAAGCCCGCCCGTTCCTCGATGATCAGCTGCATCTGTTCCATCACCTGTGGACAAGCAACAACGTGGTCTGTTCACTGGGCAACTACAATGCAGCTGCAGTTCCAACCCGCGCCGCGCCCTACAGCAACAACTTGGACAACCGCAACTCCAGCCAATAATCATTCACCAGTAGAAGCGCCCGGCACCCGTGGCGGCACGGTGGCGCAGCGGGTAGAGACTAGGGTCGCCAACTTTCTCTCACTCCCAAATACGGGGCAAAAGGTCAAAATACGGGTCAAATTCCCGACGGCTATTCGTTGACCGACTGGGCCGTGGATGATGAATGATGAGCTGGACTGCACACAAAGCCCAGCCGGCGGGTCAGCTGAGGAGTATTGGCCCGGACCACGCGATGTCGCGCGCAAAGTCCAGCCCGTGAACCGACCGACAGGACCACGGGCGAGGCGCTACTGCTGCTGCACTCCATGGGATGCACTACATCGGGACGGGTGAGGTTTGCCCCGGGCTGCGCTCCAACCCGACAGTCCCCTCGACCCGAGTAGCAGCAGTAAAATACAGGACAGGGGTGGTCCCGTACGGGGCAAACCAATGTCCTGGCTAATACGGGACGGTTGGCAACTCTAACAGTGCCAGATACCCGGGTTCGATCCTGACTATGGGTGCTTGTATGTACGCAGTGAAACCTCGCCTATTCCTTCACTCCATAGATGCTGTCTCATCCGCTGAGTTCCTCCAGCATTTTTGTCCACCTTTGCATTTTCCTGCGTCTGCAGTTCTTTCTTCAACAGCACGGTGGCGAAGGCAGCGTCTTAGAGCGGAGTTTCATGAAAAGCCATTTCCTGCTTTGTGTTCGGCCTCAAAACTGAAAGTAAAAGTAGAACGCAGGAGGTTCCGGATGTGGCGGGCATGAAAGAAGCAGGGAGGCCACTTCACTGCCGTGTGCAGAGCTGCCCATCATCACAAAGATCTCGATCGTCTGTGTGCGCTGAGAATTCTCGTGTTCCTGCGCCCAATATCCCCCAGTGGCCGTTTCATCCTTTACAGCCGGCACAGTGGAGTTGCTGCCTCACAGCGCCAGAGACCCGGGTTCGATCCTGACTACGGGTGCTGTCTGTTTGGAGTTTGCACGTTCTCCCCGTGACCGTGTGGGTTTCCTCCGGGTGCTCCGGTTTCCTCCCACACTCCAAAGATGTACAGGTTTGCAGGTTAATTGGCTTCTGTAAATTGTAAATTGTCCCTAGTGTGTGTAGGATGGTGCTAGTGTACGGGGCGATCTCTGCTCGGCGCTGCCTTGGTGCCTCCGCTGCTGCAAGCACTGTAAGGCAGCAACTCTACCGCTGCACCACCCTGAAGCATCATTTTCCCACAGTTCAGAACGTTGTGGTTCGTTTCTTGCAAACCTCCTTCGCTGCAACCTACCCTGCACTAGACATTTCCCTGGTCTCTCTGTCTTGTGTGTTTGCGGATGTAATTCCATCCGTTAGTGGTGCCGTGTTCAAGAAAGGGCGGGACATTGGTGTTACAATTGCCAGCACCGTCGTGGAATGCAGTTGGGAACGGGCGTTTAGCAAAATATTGGTACGAACACTGTTGCTGAAAGCGAGAAATAAAGTCTGAAGAAAGGTCTCGACCCCAAACAGGGAGTTAGATGTGGCCCTTGTGGCTAAAGGGATCTGGGGGTATGGAGAGAAGGCAGGTACAGGATACTGAGTTGGATGATCAGCCATGATCATATTGAATGGCGAATGGTGCAGGCTCGAAGGGCTCTGCGTAAGAAACAAAGGGTTGCCGGAATATTCTGCTGCGCTCGATTGGATTCAGGTTTTTTGTTTAAAGCTTTAGACAATGGGCAAAGATTAAATATGTACATGCGTGGGCTGGGCAATAACTGAACGTGGACACGTGACGTTTCTGGTCTGAAGAACGATCGCAACCCAAAACGTCACCCATCCACGGTCTCCATAGATGCTGCCTGACCTTCTGAGTTACTTCAGCACTGTGGGTCTTTTTTTTTTGCATCTGCAGTTCCTGGATATTGCAGCAACTGCTGATGCTGGAAATCCAAAATAACAAACAGAAAACACAGCAGGTCAGGCTGCATCCGTGGAAAGAGTAACAATTAACGTTTCCCATTCCAGACTGTTCATCTGAACTGATCAATGCCAACTTGAAAATTTCACTTTCTTTCTCTACAGACACTGCCCAGTCTGAAGAAGGATTCCTACCAGAAACTCTGAAACCTTGCATGCTTCCTAAGATGGCGCCCAACAAGGGCAACTAGTTGCGTGCTTCCCAAGACGGCGCCCAACCAGGACAACTATTTGCGTGCTTCCCAAGATGGCGCCCAACCAGGGCAACTATTTGCGTGCTTCCCAAGATGGCGCCCAACCAGGACAACTATTTGCATGCTTCCCAAGATGGCGCCCAACCAGGACAACTATTTGCGTGCTTCCCAAGATGGCGCCCAACCAGGGCAACTATTTGCATGCTTCCCAAGATGGCGCCCAACCAGGACAACTATTTGCATGCTTCCCAAGATGGCGCCCAACCAGGACAACTATTTGCGTGCTTCCCAAGATGGCGCCCAACCAGGGCAACTATTTGCATGCTTCCCAAGATGGCGCCCAACCAGGACAACTATTTGCATGCTTCCCAAGATGGCGCCCAACCAGGACAACTATTTGCGTGCTTCCCAAGATGGCGCCCAACCAGTGAGGAAGTTGGTGACCCTACTCGAGCCATGCCGCCACACAAGTACCAGAGTGATACATTACTCCGTGAGAGACCCACCTGGTTATCGGACACAGCCTGGTCGGGAGCGTGCACTCCTGGGGCAGAGAACGTGACCTGCAGGATCCGACTTCTGAATCGCTCCAGCTGTGTGATCAGCACAGGATGAAGTTTAGCATGACGTTGGGAGATGCCGTTACCTTCGCTACTGCTGCAGCCTTACTAAAGGGACGAACCAGTGGCCAGCAGCACTGTGGGCAGTGAAGAGCTGAGGAACAGCAGCAATGCTGGAGGTAGCGTCTCTCAGGTGAAACATTAGACTGTGGCCTCCTGAAAAAGGGCGACTCACCGGGATGTAAAGGGCCTGTCCCACTTGGCGATGTGTGTCGGCGACTGCCGGCATCATTGACTGACGCATCAGGTCACCGAAAAATTCACGGCGTGATGCAGCGTGACGTGGCGTGATGCAGCGTGATGCAGCGTGACGTGGCGTGATGCAGCGTGACGTAGCGTGATGCAGCGTGACGTGGCGTGATGCAGCGTGACGTAGCGTGATGCAGCGTGACGTAGCGTGATGCAGCGTGACGTGGCGTGATGCAGCGTGACGTGGCGTGATGCAGCGTGACGTAGCGTGATGCAGCGTGACGTGGCGTGATGCAGCGTGACGTGGCGTGATGCAGCGTGACGTGGCGTGATGCAGCGTGACGTAGCGTGATGCAGCGTGACGTGGCGTGATGCAGCGTGACGTGGCGTGATGCAGCGTGACATAGCGTGACGTAGCGTGACATAGTGTGATGCAGCATGACGTGGCGTGATGCAGCGTGACATGGCGTGATGCAGCGTGACGTGGCGTGATGCAGCGTGACATGGCGTGATGCAGCGTGACGTAGCGTGATGCAGCGTGACGTGGCGTGATGCAGCGTGACGTAGCGTGATGCAGCGTGACGTGGCGTGATGCAGTGTGACGTAGCGTGATGCAGCGTGACGTGGCGTGATGCAGCGTGACGTAGTGTGATGCAGCGTGACGTGGCGTGATGCAGCGTGACGTGACGTGACGTAGCGTGACATAGCGTGACGTAGTGTGATGCAGCGTGACGTAGCGTGATGCAGCGTGACGTGGCGTGATGCAGCGTGACGTGACGTGATGCAGCGTGACATAGCGTGACGTAGTGTGATGCAGCGTGACGTAGCGTGATGCAGCGTGACGTGGCGTGATGCAGCGTGACGTGGCGTGATGACATATCGACGCGCGGCGTTTTTTAAAGTGTCGCAACATTTTTTTTTGTCGGCGCTGGGTTTTGAAATGTTCAAAATCCTTTGGCGACCCTGATATGACGCTGGCAGTCGCCGAAAAAAATCGCAAATGGGACGGGCCCTTTAGTGAGCCGTGTGAAGAGTCGCATGGCGTTACCCTGGTGGCCCAAGCAACGGTTGGGGGCTGCACAACGGTAGAGTTGCGAGGGGAGACCCAGGTTCGATCCTAACTACAGGTTCTGTCTGTACGGAGTTTGCACGTTCTGCATGGGTTTTCTCCAGATTCCTCCCACACTCCAAAGACAAACAGGTTTGTAGGTTAATTGGCTTCGGTGAAATTGTCCCCAGTGTGTGTAGGATAGTGTTAGTGTACGGGGAGATCGCTGGTCGGTGTGGACTCGGTGTTTCCACGCTGTATCTCTAAACTAACCAACGAGTGTTACAACACCGAAATAGTAAGGATAGTGTTGATCGGGAGTTGTTGTGTGTTTGTCCCGGGACAGTCTTGCCTCAATTATCTACGGGGCCCACATTTTAGAAATCTAAAGATTACCTGTACACATTGCAGCTCACTCCACTCTGAGAAGTACAATGAGGCATTATTATATTACATATTAATATAAATTCTTGTAATGGCAATGATCAGTGTGATTTAGTTGCGATGTCCAGCCCATCTAAGGTCAGTGATAGGCAAGATCGTTCTTATTGAAACATATAAGATTGTTAAGGGCTTGGACACGCTAGAGGCAGGAAACATGTTCCCGATGTTGGGGGAGTCCAGAACCAGGGGCCACACACAGTTTCAGAATAAGGAGTAAGCCATTTAGAACGGAGACGAGGAAACACTTTTTTTCACTGAGCGTGGTGAGTCTGTGGAATTCTCTGCCTCAGAGGGCGGTGGAGGCAGGTTCTCTGGATGCTTTCAAGAGAGAGCTAGATAGGGCTCTTAGCGGAGTCAGGGGATACGGGGAGAAGGCAGGAACGGGGTTGAGAGGGAGAGATAGATCAGCCATGATTGAATGGCGGAGTAGACTTGATGGGCCGAATGGTCTACTTTTGTGATCGTTAGTTACATTGAACATGGGACGGCACGGTGGTGCAGCAGTAGAGTCGCTGCCTCACAGCGCCAGAGACCCGGGTTCCATCCTGACTACGGGTGCTGTCTGTACGGAGTTTGCACGTTCGCGCCCGTGACCTGCGTGGGTTTTCTCCGGGATCCCCGGTTTCCTCCCACACTCCAAAGACGTGCAGGTTTATAGGTAAAAACTGTGTGAATTGTTCTGTGAATGACCAGTCCAATACTTCCATGAAGCTGTGGACCTGCCAACCCTCCGAATAGCACGTATGTTTACCGCACGTGTGTCACGCGTGTTCACTTAATGTATGTTGTGCATGTTCCCCACACGTATGGTGTGCTCGTTTACCCCATCTGGCATGCATGTTTACTTCACGTATGACATGCATGTTTACTTCACGTATGACATGCATGTTTACCACATGTATGACATGCATGTTTACTTTATGTATGACATGCAAGTTTACACATGTTTGACATGCAAGTTTACCATATATATGACATGCATGTTTACTTGCTCAGGAAGCAGGCACATGTATCTATGGGGGTGTACATGAATGAAAGGCAATGCCTTGGTTCGAGTCTCACTGCATCCCACTGCAGCGGCACTACATATGCTCAGCGTGGGGACGCATATAACGTTGCAAGCGTTGCTTGCAGTTATACAGTGTGTTGATCACGGCAAGACCCTTCACAGGGGCCATTATCAGGAGAGATCTGACCCCCCGATGATGCAAAGAGGCGATGGTAAACTTGGTCGGGTTTACGAGCTGTAACAGCCGGAGTAACTCAGCGGGTCAGGAGCCTCTCTGGAGAAAAGGAAGAGGTGACGTTTTGGGTCGAGACCTCTCTTCTAACTCTCCCCCCGAAGCGTCACCTACTAATTTTCTCCAGAGAGGCTGCCCGACCCACTGAGTTACTCCAGCTTTTTGCATCTATCTTCGGTGTGAAGCAGCATCTGCAGTTCCTTGCTACACACCCACTAACTAAATGACCAAACATCAAATTGAAAAGTCACCCCATTTTCGTAACAGCTTGATGCTGAGTTTATTTTGATTTTGGCAAATATCTAACAGGAGATCGTTCAAATGAACCAGGATTCAATGCCACAATGTACTTCCTATCAACTGAGCACAGTTTCATCTTGGGGTTGACTCCAGTATAACAGGACACCAATGGCAAGGACAACACTATCATGTTCCATATATATCTTGGGCCCCGTATCTGAGGAAGGATGTCCTGGTATTGGAGAGAGTCCAGAGAAGGTTTACGAGAATGATCCCAGGAATGAGTGGGTTAACACTGGGTCTGTACTCGCTGGAGTTTAGAAGGATGAGGGGGAAGGTGAGGGGGGGGACACATCATTGAAACTTATTGAATAGTGAAAGGTCTAGGTAGAGTGGATGTGGAGAGGATGTTTCCACTAGTGGGAGAGTCTAGGACTAGAGGGCACAGCCTTGGGATATAAGGACGTACCTTTAGAAAGGAGATGAGGAGGAATTTCTTTAGCCAGAGCATGGTGAGTCGGTGAAATTCATTGCCACAGATGGTGGTAGATGTCAAGTCAATGGATATTTTTTAAGCAAAAATTGATAGGTTCTTGATTAGTACGGGTGTCAGAGGCTATGGGGAGAAGGCAGGAGAATGAGGAAAGATCAGCCATGATTGAACTTGATGGGCCGAATGGCCTGATTCCGTTCCTATGTCTTCTGAACTAAAGGTGTTTAAGAAGTGAAGAGCCGACTTTTGATAGAACTCCAGTTGGCAGGGGGGAGGAAAGTTGACCACTAACAGTGGGTTAAAAAAAACGATAGAAAACCCGTTACAGAGCGCAAGTCATTAACTCTGCGCGGGAATCAGAACTTCTTCTGACCACAAACAACTCCGAGCCACAATGGCTACACTCAGCTCTCATTGGCTCTGGACCACAGTGGCCAACCTTATGGTGAAGGTCTTGAAGATGGACCCAAAATGCTGGAGTAACTCAGCGGGACAGGCAGCATCTCTGGATAGAAAGAATGTGTGATATGAAAGACTGGATAGACACGGCTTGTACTCGCTAGAATTTAGAAGATTGAGGGGGGATCTTATAGAAACTTGCAAAAATCTTCAGGGGTTGGACAGGCTAGATGCAGGAAGATTGCTCCCGATGTTGGGGAAGTCCAGAACTAGGGGTCACAGTTTAAGGATAAGGGGGAAATCTTTTAGGACCGAGATGAGAACATTTTTTTTCACACAGAGAGTGGTGAATCTGTGGAATTCTCTGCCACAGAAGGTAGTTGAGGCCACAGTACATTGGCTATATTTAAGAGGGAGTTTGATGTGGCCCTTGTGGCTAAAGGGATCAGGGGGTATGGAGAGAAGGCAGGCACGGGATACTGAGTTGGATGATCAGCCATGATCATATTGAATGGCGAATGGTGCAGGCTCGAAGGGCCGAATGGCCTCTACTCCTGCACCTATTTTCTAATTTTCTTTGTTTCTATGTTTTGTGTCGAGACACCTTTTTCAGACTGAGACTTTTTCCAGTCTCGAGGATTGTCTCGACCCAAAACGTTGCCTATTTCCTTCGCTCCATAGATGCTGCCTGTCCCGCTGAGTTACTCCGGCATTTTGAGTCTATCTCTGGTGTAAACCAGCCTCTGTAGATCCTTGTTTAAGAAGGAACTGCAGATGCTGGAAAATCGCAGGTAGACAAAAGTGCTGGAGAAACTCAGCGGGTGCAGCAGCATCTATGTGGAGCGAAGGAAATAGGCAACGTTTGCCTATTTCCTTCGCTCCATGCAAAGAGTTGAACAATCTCCACTATAGGAAATAGGCAACGTTTCGGGCCGAAACCCTAAGGAAATAGGCAACGTTTCGGGCCGAAACTCTGAAGGAAATAGGTAATGTTTCGGGCCAAAACCCGAAGGAAATAGGTAACGTTTCGGGTCGAAACCCTTCTGGGTTTCGGCCCGAAACGTTGCCTATTTCCTTCGCTCCACATAGATGCTGCTGCACCCGCTGAGTTTCTCCAGCACTTTTGTCTACCTCTAGAGTTCCTTTCTACACAGAGAAGGCATTGGCGACCTTGTGTATCTAGCGGAGAAGCTTGGTGCGTTTGGGCATTGGATGTCCTACCCTGGCCTGAGTCTGCTGCAGGTCCACCCTCACCATCCGCTCCCTTCGGCCCATCTCCTGCAGCTGCTGTCTCATCTTCTCCAGCTCCTCTTCCAGCTGCTCCTGGGCCTGAAAGCAAACAAAGCCAAGCCCGCTTCAGTTAAACCCCGACCACACTCTCATCTCATCCCCTCCCACCCCTGCCATCGGCGAGAAGGTACAGGAGCCCGACAACTGTAACGTCCAGGTTCAGGAACAGCTTCTTCCCTACAGCCAACAGGCTATTAAACATGACAGCCTCCAACTTTGAGTATAGGAGCAGGGAGGATCTACTGCAGTTGTACAGGGTCTTGGTGAGACCACACCTGGAGTATTGGTCTCTAATCTGAGGAAAGACATTCTTGCCATAGAGGGAGTACAGAGAAGGTTCACCAGACTGATTCCTGGGATGTCAGGACTTTCATATGAAGAAAGCCTGGATAGACTCGGCTTGTACTCGCTTGAATTTAGAAGATTGAGGGGGGATCTTATAGAAACGTACAAAATTCTTAAGGGGTTGGACAGGCTAGATGCAGGAAGATTGTTCCCGATGTTGGGGAAGTCCAGGACAAGGGGTCATAGTTTAAGGATAAGGGGGAAATCTTTTAGGACCGAGATGAGGAAAACATTTTTCACACTGAGAGTGGTGAATCTGTGGAATTCTCTGCCACAGAAGGTAGTTGAGGCCAGTTCATTTGCTATATTTAAGAGGGAGTTAGATGTGGCACTTGTGGCTAAAGGGATCAGGGGGTATGGAGAGAAGGCAGGAACAGGATGATCAGCCATGATCATATTGAATGCCGGTGCAGGCTTGAAGGGCCGAATGGCCTACTCCTGCACCTAATTTCTATGTTTCTAATAATCTCAGAACTACAGTATTTCTGTTATTATTGCATTAGTATTGCTTATCTTTTTTTGTGTAAGTCTGTGTGCGTTTATATATATATGTGTCTATATATATATGTGCTTATATATATATATATATATATATATATATATAAATATATATATATATATACACACACACACAAAAAGCTAGAGCAACTCAGCGGGACAGGCAGCATCTCTGGAGAGAAGGAATGGGTGATGTTTCCCAGTCTGAAGAAGGGTTTTGACCCGAAATGTCATCCATTCCTTCTCTCCAGAGATGCTGCCTGTCCCGCTGAGTTACTCCAGCTTTTTGAGTCTATCTTCGATTTAAACCAACATCTGCAGTTCCTTCCTACAATATAAATATATATAGAAACATAGAAACATAGAAATTAGGTGCAGGAGTAGGCCATTCGGCCCTTCGAGCCTGCACCGCCATTCAATATGATCATGGCTGATCATCCAACTCAGTATCCCGTACCTGCCTTCTCTCCATACCCTCTGATCCCCTTAGCCACAAGGGCCACATCTAACTCCCTCTTAAATATAGCCAATGAACTGGCCTCGACTACCCTCTGCGGCAGAGAGTTCCAGAGATTCACCACTCTCTGTGTGAAAAAAGTTCTTCTCATCTCGGTTTTAAAGGATTTCCCCCTTATCCTTAAGCTGTGACCCCTTGTCCTGGACTTCCCCAACATCGGGAACAATCTTCCTGCATCTAGCCTGTCCAACCCCTTAAGAATTTTGTAAGTTTCTATAAAATCCCCTCTCAATCTCCTAAATTCTAGAGAGTATAAACCAAGTCTATGTATGTATGTAAATATATGTATGATCTATATAGACAGTGCATTGAGAAAGTATTCACTCCCCTTCACTTTTTCCACATTTTGTTACATTACAGCCTTATTCTAAAATTGGTTACAGTCATTTTTTTTTATCATCAACCTACGCACAATACCTCATAATATAAAAGCGAAAACAGGTGTTTAGTAATTATTGCAAAATAATTAAAAATAAATAACTGAAATATCAGATTTACGTAAGTATTCAGACCCTTTGCTGTGACTCAAAATTGAGCGTTGGTTCATCGTGTTTCCATAGATTATCCTTGAGATGTTTCTACAACTTGATAGGGGTCTACAAGTGGTAAATTAAATTGATTGGACATGATTTGGAAAGGCACACACACCTGTCTATATCAGGTCCTACAGTTGACAGTGCATGTCAGAGCAAAAACCAAGCCATGAAGGCAAAGGAATTGTCCGTAGACCTCAGAGACAGGATTGTGTTGAGACACAGATCTGGGGAAGGGTATAAAACATTTTTTGGAGCATTGCAGGACCCGAAGAGCACAGTGGCCTCCGTCATTCATAAATAGAACTTTGAAACCACCAGGACTCTTCATAGATACACAAAATTGCTGGAGAAACTCAGCGGGTGCAGCAGCATCTATGGAGCGAAGGAAATAGGTAACGTTTCGGGACGAAACCCTTCGGGTTTCGACCCGAAACGTTGCCTATTTCCTTTGGGTTTCAGCCAGAAACGTTGCCTATTTCCTTCGCTCCATAGATGCTGCTGCACCCGCTGAGTTTCTCCAGCAATTTTGTGTACCTTCGATCTTCCAGCATCTGCAGTTCCTTCTTGAACACAGGACTCTTCATAGAGCCTGGCCAAACTGAGCAATCGGGGGAGAAGGGCCTTAGGATAGAGACTTACTAACATATTCAGGGAGGTGACCAAGAACCCGATGGTCACTCTGACAGAGCTCCAGAGTTCCTCTGTGGAGATGGGAGAAACTTCCAGAAGGACAACTATATCTGCAGCACTCCACCAATCAGGCCTTTATTGTAGAGTGGCCAAACAGAAGCCACTCCTCAGTTAAAGGCACATGACAGCCCGCTTGGAGTTTGCCAAAAGGCACCTAAACAAGATTCCCTGGCCTGATGAAACCAAGATTGAACTCTTTGGCCTGAATGCCAAGTGTCACGTCTGGAGGAAACCAGGCACTGCTCATCACCTGGCCAATACCATATCTACGGTGAAGCATTGTGGTGGCAGCATCATGCTGTAGGGATGTTTTTCAGAGGTAGGAACTGGGAGACCAGTCAGGATCGAGGTAAAGATGAACGGAGCAAAGTATAGAGAGATCCTTGATGAAAACCTGCTCCAGAGCGTTCAGGACCTCGGACTGGGGCAGACGTTCACCTTCCAACAGGACAACGACCTAAAGCTCACGTCCAAGACAACGCAGGAGTGGCTTTGTGACAAGTCTGTGAATGTCCGTAAGTGGCCCGGCCAGAGCCCGGACTTGAACCCGATCGAACATCTCTGGAGGGACCTGAAAATAGCTGTGCATCGACACTCCCCATCCAACCTGACAGAGCTTGAGAGGATCTGCAGAGAAGAATGGGATGAATTACCCAAATACAGGTGTGCCAAGCTTGTAGCGTGATACCCAAGAAGACTTGAGGCCGTAATCACTGCCAAAGGTGCCTCAACAAAGTACTGAGTAATGGGTCTGAATACTGATGTAAATGTGATATTTCAGTTATTTATTTTTAATTATTTTGCAAACACCTGTTTTCACTTTTTTATTGTGGGCTATTGTGTGTAGTTTGCTGATAAAAAAAATGAATTTAATCCACTTTAGAATAAGGCTGTAACGTAACAAAATGTGGAAAAGGTGAAGTGGTCTGAATACTTTCTGAATGCACTGTGTGTGTATACGTCAGTGTGTGTATAGAACGTTTTTTCCCCTCTATTATATACTTTCCAATGTACTATGTTTACATATTCTGTTGTGCTGCTGCAAGTTAAAGCCCTGTCCCACTGTACGAGTTCATTCCAAGAGCTCTCCCGAGTTTAAAAAAAAATCAAACTCGTGGTAAGCACGGAGAATGAACGTAGCGGGTACGTCGGAGCTCGGGGACGTCTCTTAGCGGCTCGTAACGCTAACGGCAGGTACTCGGGAAGACTCGCACCCGTGGTCGGGATCGATCCCGTGTCTCCGGCGCTGTGAGACAGCAACTCTACCGCTGCGCCACGGTGTGGTCCACGGTGAGGTTTGAGGAACACCTACCCGCTTGTCCTCCGCTGCGCTGTTCCCCCCGCGCTCCTGTTGCCCGCGGAGCTCGGCGCTCTCCATCTCCAGCTCCGCCAGCCGGCTCTCCAGATGCTTCACGTTCTGCCGCAGACGCAAACACAGCGTTAACTCTCTCCGCGCCCGTACATTGTCACAGAGCAAGGGTTTAATAATAATAATAATAATAATAATAAATTTTATTTATGGGCGCCTTTCAAGAGTCTCAAGGACACCTTACAAACATTTAGCAGGTAGAGGAAAAACATGTAAGCGGAATGAAATAAATAGTAGAGACATGACTAGTACACAAAGTAAATACAGAATTCAATACAAAACACAATATGAGGCAATTAATGCACAGATGAAAAGGGAGGGGGACGTGGGGCTAAGGATAGGCAGAGGTGAAGAGATGGGTCTTGAGGCGGGACTGGAAGATGGTGAGGGACACGGAATTGCGGATCAGTTGGGGGAGGGAGTTCCAGGGTCTGGGAGCTGCCCTGGAGAAGGCTCTGTCCCCAAAACTGCGGAGGTTGGACTTGTGGATGGAGAGGAGACTGGCTGATGTGGATCTGAGGGACCGTGAGGGTTGGTAGGGGGAGAGGAGGTCAGTGAGATATGGGGGGGCTAGATGGTGGAGTGCTTTGTAGGTGAGGATCAGGGTTTTGTAGTTGATCCGGTGGGAGATGGGAAGCCAGTGAAGTTGTTTGAGGACTGGAGTGATGTGATGCCAGGATTTGGTGTGGGTGATGAGTCGGGCGGCTGCGTTCTGGACCAGTTGGAGTCGGATGATGTAGGTGGAGCTGATGCCAAGGAGAAGTGAGTTGCAGTAGTCCAGTCGGGAGGAGATGAAGGCATGGATGAGTCTTTCAGCAGCGGGCGGTGTGAGAGAGGGTCTGAGTTTGGCGATGTTGCTGAGATGAAAGAAGGAGGTTTTAATGACATGGGGGATGTGAGGCTCAAGGGAGAGGGTGGAATCAAAGATCACGCCAAGGTTGCGGGCCTGGGGAGATGGGGAGACAGTGGTGCCGTCGATGGTGAGAGTGGGGTTATTGATTTTAGCCTTTAGTTTAGAGATACAGCGTGGACCAGCCCACCAGAGATCCCCGCACACTAACACTATCCTACACACACTGGGGATAATTTATTTATATCGCCAATTAACCTACAATTAACCTTCAGCCGTGATCACAATGAATGGCGGTGCTGGCTCGAAGGGCCAAATGGCCTCCTCCTGCACCTATTATCTATGTTTCTAAACCTGTACGTCTTTAAAGTATGGGAGGAAACCGGAGCACCCGGAGAAAACCCACGCAGGTCACGGGGAGAACGTGCAAACTCCGTACAGACAGCTCCCGTGGTCAGGATCGAACCTGGGTCTCTGGCGCTGTGAGGCAGCAACTCTACCGCTGCGCCACCGTGCCGCCATCTTTAACTCTATCTTTGCGCAAGTTATCAAAAAGCAATTGTTGACAAAACTAGTTGTTGAACTGTTCAAAACCCCTCTCACCCTGCAGACAGCGAACAATCCTCTCCCCATATCCGCGGACACCCGCAGTAATGAAGAATCTATCTGTCAGCCTCCGTAGCAGTCTGTGGCAAGGAATTCCACAGATTCACCACCCTCTGACTAAACAAGTTCCTCCCCATCTCCTTCCTAAATGAACGGCCATTATTAGTTCATGAGACTGTGTGACCTCTGGTCCCAGACTCTCCCACTAGTGGAAACATCCTCTCCACACCCACTCCGTCCAAACAAAGATGGCATCTTTAAAACTGGCTATAGAGTCAGATGCAGGACAGGCTAAATAAATAAACACATTGAATTAGACGAGACGACACTCACATTCCTCTGGGCCACCAGTTCCTTCTCTTTGTCTACCATCTCCTCGTGGTGAATGCTGCTTTCTCTTAGCCTTGAGAACTGAACCAAAGAGAAAATGTAAGTACCAAGGACCAAGTATTTGCTCGAGAGAGAGAGAGAGAGGCTGATGTCCTTGAGAGAAACACACTCCGAACATGCAGACCAAGCCTCGCGCATGTTAGTGGTCTCACAATAGGGTCGCCAACTTCCTCTCCCTACCAAACAAGGGACAAATGGTCAAACTACGGGAGAAATTCCCGGTGGCATTTTGTTGACCGACTGGGTTGTGACTGGGTGAATGATGAGTTGGCCCTGGGTGCTTGACCGCACACAAAGCACCAGCCGGTAGGGGCCAGCTGAGGGGTTTTGGCCCAGGGCTAGGCTAGGCTAGGCTAGGCTAGGCCACGTGCAAAGTCTGGTGCCCCGTCCAACTCATGAACCGATGGCCGGCCGTGAGAAGGTGGTGGTGTCGGCGGTAAGCGAAGGTCCGAAGGTCCGACAGCTGGCCGGGCTGCCGACCAACCGACGGGGCCATGGGCGAGGATGCACTACGTCGGGACTAGCTCTCCGCACTAGTATCTTTGCTCCGCTACAGGATCTTTGGTGCGGAGACGGAAGCCGGTTACGGAAATGGGGCCGAAAATGACCCGTGAATCTACCGGCACTAGGTCTTTGTGGTCGAGTGGACTATCTTGCCTGTGTCCGTGCCGTATGTCTCTGTGGCTGTGCTCCAACCTGGGTCTCTGACAGGTGTGGGGGGTCGTTACCTTGGCTGACATGGCGGCCAGCTGCACGTTCTTCTCCTGGATGATTCGCCGCAGTTTCTCCCCCTCGCTGTTTGCCTGCAGCAGCTGATGTTCCTTCGATGTGACCTCCCGCTGCAAGCTGGTCACCAGCCCTGTCAACCCAACACCGGAGCCAGCGTCAACGTTAGCCAAGGTTTTGTGTGTGTGTGCGTTTGATCTTATAGACTTGTACAAAATCACGAGAGGAATAGATCGGATAAACGCACGCAGTCTGGTGAAGATTCGCCCCTCAGTCCAGTTTAGTTTATTGTCACGTGTGCTGAGGTGCAGTGATAAGCTTTTAAGAAGGAACTGCAGATGCTGGAAAATCGAAGGTAGACAAAAGTGCTGGAGAAACTCAGCGGGTGCAGCAGCATCTATGTGGAGCGAAGGAAATAGGCAACGTTTCGGGTCGAAACCCGTAAGGGTTTCGGCCCGAAACGTTGCCTATTTCCTATAGTGGAGATTGTTCAACTCTTTGCAGGGAGCGAAAGAATTAGGTAAACGTTGCCTATTTCCTATAGTGGAGATTGTTCAACTCTTTGCATGGAGCGAAAGAATTAGGTAAACGTTGCCTATTTCCTTTGGGTTTCGGCCCTATTTCCTATTGAATATTCATATTGAATGGCGGTGCAGGCTCGAAGGGCCGAATGGCCTACTCCTGCACCTATTTTTCTATGTTTCTATGTTTCGAAGAAGGAACTGCAGATGCTGGAAAATCGAAGGTAGACAAAAGTGCTGGAGAAACTCAGCAGGTGCAGCAGCATCTATATGGAGCGAAGGAAATGGGCAACTAAAGAAATTCCTCCTCACCTCCTTTCTAAAAGAACGCCCTTTAATTCTGAGGCTGTGACCTCTGGTCCTAGACTCTCCCACTAGTGGAAACATCCTCTCCACATCCACTCTCTCCAGTCCTTTCATTATTCTGTCAAGTTTCAATGAGGTCCCCCCTCAACTTTCTAAACTGCAGCGAGTACAGGGCCCAGTGCCGACAAACCCTCACCGTACGCTAACCCCCTCATTCCTGGGATCGTTCTTGTAAACCTCCTCTGGACCCAACTCCAGAGCCAGCACATCCTTCCTCAGATATGGGGCCCAAATCTGCTCCCAGTACTCCAAATGCAGCCTGACCAGCGCCTTGTAGAGCCTCAGCGTTTCATCTCTGTTTTTGTATTCCATATAACCATATAACCAGTTCATTGGTTATATTTAAGAGGGAGTTAGATGTGGCCCTTGTGGCTAAGGGGATCAGGGGGTATGGAGAGAAGGCAGGTACGGGATACTGAGTTGGATGATCAGCCATGATCATATTGAATGGCGGTGCAGGCTCGAAGGGCTGAATGGCCTACTCCTGCACCTAATTTCTATGTTTCTATGTTTCTATAACAATTACAGCACGGAAACAGGCCATCTCGACCCTTCTAGTCCGTGCCGAACACATAACCTCCCCTAGTCCCATATACCTGCGCTCAGACCATAACCCTCCATTCCCTTCCCATCCATATAACTATCCAATTTATTTTTAAATGATAAAAACGAACCTGCCTCCACCACCTTCACTGGAAGCTCATTCCACACAGCTACCACTCTCTGAGTAAAGAGAATCCAGTTCTCTCGATATAAATGCAAGCTTTGAGTTTGTCTCCCTCCGAGTCAAGTACAAACTCCATGCAGGCGGGAGTTGAGGTCAGGATTGAACCTGGGTCTCTGGGGCTGCGCCGCACCAGTTGGGCTGAAGGGCCTGTTTCCACGCTGCATGACTAGGACTGGATGAGAGGGCACAGGTTGACTGACAGGTGGATGGGTGATGAGCTCTCCTACCTGTGATGATGTTATTGTCTTTCTTCAGATGCTCAGCCTCACCCCTGAGCCGAGCAATCTCCAGATCTCTGTCAGTCAGAGAATGCCGCATCACCTCGCTGGAGCCCATCTGGAGCTTGTCGATCTGCGAGAGAAGATAGGGACTGACATCATTAGACCTCCGCGGCCCACATGCACCTTCCCTCTGCCCACGGCCACCCACATAGCTCTGGAGGTGGCAAATGTGACTGCTAGCCCTGACTTGGTTAAACGTCACAATAGGTGGAGTACAGCAGGGGATACATCGTGCAGAATATAGTTCTCAGCATTGTAGCGCATCAGTTCCACAGACAAAGTCCAATGTACGCAATGGGGTAGAGGTGAATCGGAGCATTCACAAGCCTGATAACAGAGGGGTCGATGTGTAGGAAGGAACTGCAGGTGCTGGTTTAAACCAACGTTAGACACAAAAAGCTGGAGTAACTCAGTGGGTCAAAGGCAGCATCTCTGGAGAGAAGGATTTCATATCTATGTTCACATATTTGTTCTATAATCTCCCTACATCACCGTCTATTTCTCTTGTTTCGCTTTCCCCCCGACTCTTAGTCTGAAGGAGGGTCTCGACCCGAAACCTCACCCCATTCCCTTTTCTCCAAAGATGATGCCTGTCCCACTGAGTTACTCCAGCGTTTTGTGTCTGTGATTGCATGTGTGACTGCGTGTGTGTTGTGTGTTGTGTGCGTGTGAGACTATGTGCGTGCGTGTGTGTGCATGCGTGAGACTGTGTGTGTGTGTGTGTGTGTGTGTGTGTGTGTGTGTGTGTGTGTGTGTGTGTGGTGTCTGGTGTGACTGAGAATAACTTTTTTCACACAGAGAGTGGTGAATCTCTGGAACTCTCTGCCACAGAGGGTAGTCGAGGCCAGTTCATTGGCTATATTTAAGAGGGAGTTAGATGTGGCCCTTGTGGCCAAGGGGATCAGAGGGTATGGAGAGAAGGCAGGTACGGGATACTGAGTTGGATGATCAGCCATGATCATATTAAATGGCGGTGCAGGCTCGAAGGGCCGAATGGCCTACTCCTGCACCTAATTTCTATGTTTCTATGTTTCTATGTATGCAAGACTGAGTGTGTGACTGCGTTTGTGTTGTGTGTGCGTGTGCATGCATGCGACTGTGTGCGTGTGGTGTATGTATGCAAGACTGTGTGTGTGTGTTGTGCGTATATTGTGCGTGCGTGTGTATGCGTGAGACTGTGTGTGTGTGCCGTGTACGTATGTAAGACTGTGTGTGTGTTGTGCATGCGTGCGTGTGCATGCGTGAGACTGTGTGTGTGTGTTTCGTGTACGTATGTAAGACTGTGTGTGCCTGAAGGCCACAAATGTGAATTAGAAACATCCTGACTGCCAAGTACGAGGCAGAGAAAGATGGAGATCTTGAAATGAAAAATCAGTATTTAATTTTAGCATTTAGTAAATATCTTTTCCAGAGCCTTCAAATCCCCGAAAACAAATAGCATCAGATTGGCCGGTGAATGCAAAATCTGCTATTAGACAATTTAAAGACAGTGTCATGACAAAGCATTGGGTAATGCTGTCCCCTGGTGGCCAAAATCACCAGAGACACCAATTTTATTTCAGTTGCAGTAAAGGGCCTGTCCGTGTCCCACTAACGTGTTTTTGTTCAACGTGTTGAAAATCCAGCGGCGACCAGAAAAAGGTACGACTACTCGCCACTGTACATGCTGCCTCACAGCACCAGAGACCCGGGTTCGATCCTGACTACGGGCGCTGTCTATACGGAGTTTGCACGTTCTCCCCGTGACCTGCGTGGGTTTGCTCCGGGATCTTCGGTTTCCTCCACCACTCCAAAGACGTGCGGGTTTGTAGGTTAATTGGCTTGGGTGTGAATGTAAAATTGTCCCTAGTGTGTGTGTGTGTGTGTGTGGGATAGTGTTAGCGTGCGGGGATCGCTGGTCGGCGCGGACTCAGTGGGCCGAAGGGCCTGTTTCCGCGCTGTAACTCGAAACTAAACTTAAAAAAGATTTTGCCTGAGTTCCTCCAGCTTTTTACCTCTTTTGAGGTAAATTGAGATATACAATTGAGTATAGAAGTTGGGATGTAATGTTAAAATTGTACAAGGCATTGGTGAGGCCAATTCTGGAGTATGGGGTACAATTTTGGTCGCCTAATTATAGGAAGGATGTCAACAAAATAGAGAGAGTACAGAGGAGATTTACTAGAATGTTGCCTGGGTTTCAGCAACTAAGTTACAGAGAAAGGTTGAACAAGTTAGGGCTTTATTCTTTGGAGCGCAGAAGGTTAAGGGGGGACTTGATAGAGGTTTTTAAAATGATGAGAGGGATAGACAGAGTTGACGTGGAAAAGCTTTTCCCACTGAGAGTAGGGAAGATTCAAACAAGGGGACATGACATGAGAATTAAGGGACAGAAGTTTAGGGGGTAACATGAGGGGGAACTTCTTTACTCAGAGAGTGGTAGCGGTGTGGAATGAGCTTCCAGTGAAGGTGGTGGAGGCAGGTTCGTTTTTATCATTTAAAAATAAATTGGATAGTTATATGGATGGGAAGGGAATGGAGGGTTATGGTCTGAGCGCAGGTATATGGGACTATGGGGAGATTATGTGTTCGGCACAGACTAGAAGGGTCGAGGTGGCCTGTTTCCGTGCTGTAATTGTTATATGGTTATATGGTTTTACAAATGCCCATTCATTTTACGGTAAACTCTCTGGAGAACAACACCGGCTACCTACCTGTTCTTTCAAGGCCTCAATCTCCTGCTTCTTGGTCTCGATCTCGTGCCCGAGTGAGAGTAAATGCTGCGTGATCTCGTGCTCAACCCGAGTGTGATCCGTCTGGGTCAGACGATGCTTCAAGGCGGCAATTTCGTCACGTAGATCGGTGATGATGCCCTCTTTGTACTTGCATTTTCCCTCAAACACAGACAGGCGGCTATTGGCATCTTGCAGTTTCAGGATTTGCTGTTCCTGTACGGTACGGGTGAAGAAAGACTGTCATTAAATAGGAATCTATGAAGGTAGACAGAAAGGGACACTCAGCGGGTGCAGCAGCATCTATGGAGCGAAGGAAATAGGCGACGTTTCGGGTCGAAACCCTGCTCCAAGGACTTGTGAACTTGTGAAGGAAATAGGCAACGTTTCGGGCCGAAACCCGGAAGGGTTTCGGCCCGAAACGTTGCCTATTTCCTTTGGGTTTCGGCCCGAAATGTTGCCTATTTCCTTCAGGTTTTGGCCCAAAACGTTGCCTAATTCCTTCAGGTTTCGGCCCGAAATGTTGCCTATTTCCTTTGGGTTTTGGCCCAAAATGTTGCCTATTTCCTTTGGGTTTCGGCCCAAAATGTTGCCTATTTCCTTTGGGTTTCGGCCCGAAATGTCACCCATTTCCTTTGGGTTTCGGCCCAAAACGTTGCCTATTTCCTTCAGGTTTCGGCCCAAAATGTTGCCTATTTCCTTCAGGTTTCGGCCCAAAACTTTGCCTATTTCCTTCAGGTTTCGGCCCGAAATGTTGCCTATTTCCTTTGGGTTTCGGACCAAAACGTTACCTATTTCCTTTGGGTTTCGGCCCGAAATGTTGCCTATTTCCTTCAGGTTTCGGCCCAAAACGTTGCCTATTTCCTTCGGGTTTCGGCCCAAAACGTTGCCTATTTCCTTCGCTCCATAGACGCTGCTGCACCCGCTGAGTTCCTCCAGCACTGCAGAAAGACGCTTACAACTCTTTGGAGACCTCTCAAGACCATAGGAGACCTCTCACGGCCATGCAGCCTATATGATCCTTGAGAGTTCTCCTATGATTCATGCGAGGTGTCGGAAAAGGCCTAGCGTCTTTCTGGTCGCCGCTGAATTTTCAACGTGGAAAATCTCCGGCGACCTATGACGGGTGCTGGCAGTCGCCGAAAAGGTTGCGTAAGTGGGACAGCCCCTTAATGCCCCCTGTCCCACTTAGGAAACCTGAACGGAAACCTCTGGAGACTTTGCGCCCCACCCAAGGTTTCCGTGCGGTTCCCAGAGGTTTTTGTCAGTCTCCCTACCTGCTTCCACTACCTGCAACCTCCGGCAACCACCTGCAACCTCCGAGGACCGCACGGAAACCTTGGGTGGGGGTGCAAAGACTCCAGAGGTTTCCGTTCAGGTTTCCTAAGTGGGACAGGGGCATAAGGATAACAAGTTAACTAAACTAAACTAGGGATGTGGACCACATGTCGTGAATAGGGTGAGTGTAGAATGGGCTCATGACCAGCAGAGACACGATGGGCTGAAGGGCTGTACCAATCCATGTTCGGACCGGTGACTCAAATTACAAAAAGAAAATGTTGGCAACACTCTGCAGACATGGCCGCGCCTGTGGGAAGAGAAACAAAGTTCCCGTTTCAGGAATGGTAGACAAACCCGCCCGACCTTGTCTTGCAGGAGCAGCTCCAGACTCTGTGCGGAGTTTAAGGGGAGTCCATTCCCCAGCGAGCGGCCGGGCGTGTTGGTCCAGGCGCCTAGGGCAAGAAGAGTGAAAATATCACCGCCAACATCAACCGTCGACAGGGCCTCCGTGACCCTCCGTGACCCTCCGTGACCCTCCGTGACCCTCCGTGACCCTCCGTGACCCTCCGCGCTCGCGCTAAATACGTTTCCCAGCGCCCCGTAGATAGTAGGAAAATAATACAATGATGTCAGGATTCCTTGGTTAGTGCGGGTGTCAGGGGTTATGGGGAGAGGCAGGAGCATGGGGCTGGCAGGGAGAGATAGATCAGCCATGATTGAATGGCGGAGTAGACTTATAACCATATAACAATTACAGCACGGAAACAGGCCATCTCGGCCCTACAAGTCCGTGCCGAACAACTTTTTTTTTCCCTTAGTCCCACCTGCCTGCACTCATACCATAACCCTCCATTCCCTTCTCATCCATCTGCCTATCCAATTTATTTTTAAATGATACCAATGAACCTGACTCCACCACTTCATTCCACACCGCTACCACTCTCTGAGTAAAGAAGTTCCCCCTCATGTTACCCCTAAACTTCTGTCCCTTAATTCTGAAGTCATGTCCTCTTGTTTGAATCTTCCCTACTCTCAAAGGGAAAAGCTTGTCCACATCAACTCTGTCTATCCCTCTCATCATTTTAAAGACCTCTATCAAGTCCCCCCTTAACCTTCTGCGCTCCAGAGAATAAAGACCTAACTTATTCAACCTATCTCTGTAACTTAGTTGTTGAAACCCAGGCAACATTCTAGTTCATTCTAGAAACCCAGGCAACTTGATGGGCCGAATGGCCTAATTCTCCTCCTATTCCTTATGACCTTATGACTCGAGGGTGTGAGCTATAGGGAGAGGTTGAGGAGGCTGGGATATTATTCCATGGAGCGGGGAGAAGAAGGGTGGGACAGGTCTTTCATTGCATTGGCTGCATGAAGTGGTGGGAGTCTGACCCTTTGTATCTAGTAGGTGCTGATGCGTTTTAGTTTAAGAGATAGCATGGAAACAGGCCATTCGGCCCACCAAGTCCGTGCCAACCACCAATCACCCGTACACTGGTAGACACAAAAAGCTGAAGTAACTCAGCGGGACAGGCAGCATCTCTGGAGAGAAGGAATGGGTGACATTTTGGGCCGAGACCCTTCTTCAGACTCGACCCATTCCTCTCCAGAGATGTTTAAGAAGGAACTGCAGATGCTGGAAAATCAGAAAATCAGAAACTCAGCGGGTGAGGAAATCTGAAGAAGGGTCTCGGCCCAAAACGTTGCCTATTTCCTTCGCTCCAGAGATGCTGCCTCACCCGCTGAGTTCCTCCAGCATTCTGTATCTACCTTCGGTTTAAACCAGCATCTGCAGTTCCTTCTTGCACCCGTTCACTGGTTCTATGTTCACCCAGTTCTGCATGCTGGGGACAATTTACAGAAGCCAATTAACCTACAAACCCGCACGTTTTTGGAGTGTGGGAGGAAACCGGAGCAACCCGGAGAAAACCCACGCACAAAACCTTGTCAGAAGAAACTCCACACAGAGAGCAGCCGCAGTCAGGACTCGTGAGTCTCTTGGTTTTTGGTCCTCCAAAATATTCCAAATTGGAATTTAAACTGTGGAGGTGGTGAAGGGAGGGCTTAAGCCAGAAAGGGTTTTTGGGAAGAAAGAGCTACCTTAAATGTAGTTGTATCTGGTTGGGTAACTATCGTAGGGTGGAGATTATTCCATGCTTTAATTGTGCGGGGGAAGAACGAATTGCTGTACACATCTGTCTGTGTAGCTGGGATCACAAATTGGATCGAATGCCCTCGTCTGCTCCTAATTGGTTTGGGTTTGGATGAGGACTTGTAGTCTATGTCTAGCTGACCATATAACCATATAACAATTACAGCACAGAAACAGGCCATCTCGGCCCTACAAGTCCGTGCCGAACAACTTTTTTTCCCCTTAGTTCCACCTGCCTGCACTCATACCATAACCCTCCATTCCCTTCTCATCCATATGCCTATCCAATTTATTTTTAAATGATACCAATGAACCTGCCTCCACCACTTCCACTGGAAGCTCATTCCACACCGCTACCACTCTCTGAGTAAAGAAGTTCCCCCTCATATTACCCCTAAACTTCTGTCCCTTAAATAATTCTGAAGTCATGTCATGTTGGGTGACTATCGTAGGCTGACCATTTAACATTTTGTAAAAACAGGTCAAACGGTGAGCCTCACGTCTGTCTGTCTTGGAGAGGGTTCCACCTCCACCCCAACCAGAGAATTCACAAGTTTGGTGACACTCGCTTCTCTCTCATAGGTGTTAGTAACAAATCGAGCTGCCTGCCTGTCTTTGGACACGTTCGATGGAAGAAATGTTTTTATTTGTGTATGGGGTCCCGTGCTGCAACTGCGTAGTCCAAATGAGGTCTAACGAGGGTGAAGTATAGCTTCGCCTTGACAGAAGTTGAACAATGATGAAAGTTGCGTCTCAGAAAATGTAGGACTCTGGCGCTGTGAGGCAGCAACTCTACCGCTACGCCACCGTGCCGTGCTGCGCAGTGATTCGGTATTGAAGGGTCATTACCTCGTGCGAGGGGGCTACTGCCCGTGTCGGCGCTGTACGCGGTGACCACCCGCCTGCTGCCGGCGCTGGCCGCCCGCTTCCTCAGGGGGGGGTGGGGAATGGTGGCACTCCCCCCGTGCACCAACCCACCCGGGGCGCTGGTCGAACTCAGCGCGGAGAGCGCTGGAAACGGCGCCGTTGCCGCCAGCGGGGGAGAGCGCGACTGGATGAGCTGGAGGTGACCCGGCCACGCCGATCGCTGGCTCACTGGAGGACAAAGCACCTGGGGACAGAGACAGAGGCAATGACTGCACTTGGATACATTTACCTTGTAAATTCTCTCCGTCTCCTAGTTTCACTGTTCGTATCTCTTCGTTATCACCACTTCCGCAACCAACAATGGACCATTGTGGGCTCCCGCTTTATTGGTCATCAGTGCTGGCTCTCATTTGTTCTGAACCTCTAGTTTTCCCTCTCCCCCTGACTCTCAGTCTGAAGAGGGGTCTCGACCCGAAACGTCAGGACTGTCTTATGAAGAAAGACTGGATAGACTTGGTTTATACTCTCTAGAATTTAGGAGATTGAGAGGGGATCTTATAGAAACTTACAAAATTCTTAAGGGGTTGGACAGGCTAGATGCAGGAAGATTGCTCCCGATGTTAGGGAAGTCCAGGACAAGGGGTCACAGCTTAAGGATAAAGGGGAAATCCTTTAAAACCGAGATGAGAAGAACTTTTTTCACACAGAGAGTGGTGAATCTCTGGAACTCTCTGCCACAGAGGGTAGTCGAGGCCAGTTCATTGGCTATATTTAAGAGGGAGTTAGAAGTGGCTCTTGTGGCTAAGGGGATCAGGGGGTATGGAGAGAAGGCAGGTACGGGATACTGAGTTGGATGATCAGCCATGATCATATTGAATGGCGGTGCAGGCTCGAAGGGCCGAATGGCCTACTCCTGCACCTAATTTCTATGTTTCTATGTTTCTATGTCACCCGAAACAGGCCCTTCGGCCCACCGAGTCCGTGCTGACCAGCGATGCCCACACATTAACACTATCCTACACACACTGGGGACAATTTAAACATAACGGCAGGCCAATTAACCTACAAACCTGTACGTATTTGGAGTGTGGGAGGAAACTAAAGATCTCGGAGAAAACCCACGCAGGTCACGTGGAGAACGTGCAAACTCCGTACAGACAGCGCCCGTAGTCGGGATCGAACCTGGGTCTCTGGCTCTGCGAGCGTGGTAAGGCAGCAACTCTACCGCTGTGCCACCGTGCCACCACTACATTACACCACACTAAATCCAGAACAAGGGGTCACAGTTTAAGGATAGGGGGGAAATCTTTTAGGACCGAGATGAGAAAAACATTTTTCACACAGAGAGTGGTGAATCTGTGGAATTCTCTGCCACAGAAGGTAGTTGAGGCCACACAGTTCGTTGGCTATATTTAAGAGGGAGTTAGATGTGGCCCTTGTGGCTAAAGGGATCAGGGGGTATGGAGAGAAGGCAGGCACGGGATACTGATTTGGATGATCAGCCAAAAACTCAGCGGGTGCAGCAGCATCTATGGAGCGAAGGAAATAGGCAACGTTTCGTCCCGAAACCCTTCGGGTTTCGACCCGAAACGTTGCCTATTTCCTTTGGGTTTCGGCCCTATTTGAAGCCAGTTGAGGCCACAGTTCATTGGCTATATTTAAGAGGAAGTTAGATGTGGCCCTTGTGGCTAAAGGGATCAGGGGGTATGGAGAGAAGGCAGGGATAGGATACTGAGTTGGATGATCAGCCATGATCATATTGAATGGCGAATGCTGCAGGCTCGAAGGGCCGAATGGCCTACTCCTGCACCTATTGTCTATGTTTATGTTTCTAAATGTAACCGAACTAATTATTTGTATTCTTGCTTCAACATGCCCAATCAATTGTACTCTGCACGGGACATTAAAAGCAACTTTGATGAAAGCCACATTTATATCAAACAGTGCAATATCTACAATGCTCTAATAGACTGATTGATCAAAGCTTAAATGTGAGATGTAAATTAGCAAACCAGTCCCTCGTTAGAACTGAGCAGAAGAATAAATCAGGTGATTGAGTCACCAAGCATATATACTGTGGACACAATGAACTGCAGATGCTGGAATCTTGAGCCCTGCACAAGGTGAGACCACACCTGGAGTATTGCGTACAGTTTTGGTCTCCAAATCTGAGGAAGGACATTATTGCCATAGAGGGAGTGCAGAGACGGTTCACCAGACTGATTCCTGGGACGTCAGGACTGTCTTATGAAGAAAGACTGGATAGACTTGGTTTATACTCTCTAGAATTTAGGAGATTGAGAGGGGATCTTATAGAAACTTACAAAATTCTTAAGGGGTTGGACAGGCTAGATGCAGGAAGATTGTTCCCGATGTTAGGGAAGTCCAGGACAAGGGGTCACAGCTTAAGGATAAGGGGGAAATCCTTTAAAACCGAGATGAGAAGAACTTTTTTCACACAGAGAGTGGTGAATCTCTGGAACTCTCTGCCACAGAGGGTAGTTGAGGCCAGTTCATTGGCTATATTTAAGAGGGAGTTAGATGTGGCCCTTGTGGCTAAGGGGATCAGGGGGTATGGAGAGAAGGCAGGTACGGGATACTGAGTTGGATGATCAGCCATGATCATATTGAATGGCGGTGCAGGCTCGAAGGGCCGAATGGCCTCTACTCCTGCACCTAATTTCTATGTTTCTATGTTTCTAAGCTGTGCGTTATCTTCATGCATCACAGCTCGGTTTGGGAACAGTTCCATCCATGGCCGGCAAGAAATTGCAGAGAATTGTGGACGTACCCCAGACCATCACACCAACCAACCTCCCTTCCATTGACTCCATCGAGACTGCTGCTGTCCTTTTATCGGTGCTCCATTGAGAGCATACTAACATACTGTGTATGCGTGTGGTATACCAGCTGCACAGCGGCTCAGAGGAAAGCGCTCCAGAGGGCCATTGACAACGCCCAGAGGATTGTCGGCTGCCCTCTCCTTACCTTGGAGGACTCACACAGTTCCCGCTGCATCAAAAAATCCCAGAGTATCATAAAGGACATTTCCCACCCCGGACACTCCCTGTTTGAACTGTTGCCGTCAGGCAGACGGTACAGATCTACAAGGACAAGGACGAACAGACTAAAAAACAGTTTTTACCCCACTGCTATAAAAGCACTAAATGTAGCCGCCAAGGAACGCAGGGGCGATACAGACTAAGGGACTGTGGTACACTGTGAAATCGACAGAAGGATGGAGGGTTGGGTGTTTATGCGTGCTATTTTCGTGATATTTATTTTAGTTGTTTATCTTTTAATATTTTATCTTGTATGTATCGTTAGCTTTTAGAAATGTTTGAATGGTGCACTGACTGGCTGACATTTTTAAATTTTGTTGTACATGGTTCATGTTACAATGACAATAAAGAAACTATTCTATTCTATTCAAGGCCAGCAGCATCATCGAGGACCAGTCTCACCCCCGGCCACTCCCTCTTAGAAACATAGAAATTAGGTGCAGCAGTAGGCCATTCGGCCCTTCGAGCCTGCACCGCCATTCAATATGATCATGGCTGATCATCCAACTCAGTATCCCGTACCTGCCTTCTCTCCATACCCTCTGATCCCCTTAGCCACAAGGGCCACATCTAACTCCCTCTTCTCTCCTCTCTCCTCTCCCATCAGGCAAGAGACACAGAAGTGTGAAAACGAACGCACACCTCCATATTGTAACGATGTACCTCTTGCCCGATGGGAGAGGGGGGGGAAGAGGGAGTGATTAGGAACCGAATGCAGGAAGATTGTTCCCGATGTTGGGGAAGTCCAGGACAAGGGGTCACAGCTTAAGGATAAAGGGGAAATCCTTTAAAACCGAGATGAGAAGAACTTTTTTCACACAGAGAGTGGTGAATCTCTGGAACTCTCTGCCACAGAGGGTAGTTGAGGCCAGTTCATTGGCTATATTTAAGAGGAAGTTAGATGTGGCCCTTGTGGCTAAAGGGATCAGAGGGTATGGAGAGAAGGCAGGTACGGGATACTGAGTTGGATGATCAGCCATGATCCTATTGAATGGGGAATGGTGCAGGCTCGAAGGGCCGAATGGCCTACTCCTGCACCTATTGTCTATGTTTCTATGTTTCTAAGAGACACAGAAGTGTGAAAACGAACGCACACCTCCATATTGTAACGATGTACCTCTTGCCCGATGGGAGAGGGGGGGGGAAGAGGGAGTGACTAGGGTGAGACTGGTCCTTGATGATGCTGCTGCTGGCCTGGCTGAGGCAGCATGAGGTTATCTAATTCTAACCGAATGGCCTGATTCTACTCCTGCTCCTTGTGGCCTCTCACTCACCGAGGGGACGTTGTCCAGAACTAGCTCGTAGGTGTCGCCACCGAACCCGAAGCGTAGCGCATCGCCCGGGGCCAGGCGCACAGCCGCGTTCTGTATACGACAGTCGTTGACAAACGTCCCATTGACAGAGTTCAGGTCCCGTAGAACAAAGCAGTTCTCCGAATCGCTCAGCTCGATCAGGGCGTGGCGATCCTCCATTCCCCCGTTCTGCAACAGAGAGATGTCAGGATAACATTCAAGAGCCCAGCATTCATGGGCTGTCTTTCTGGTCAAAATATTGCCTATCGATTTACACACATATCATTGGCATTAACCAACCCGATCTCCCGGTGGCTCAGCACTTCAACTCTCACTCCCATTCCGAATCCGACCTTTCTGTCCTGGGTCTCCTCCATGGCCAGAGTGAGTCCCACTGCAAATTGGAGGAGCAGCACCTCATATTTTGCTTGGGTAGTTTACACCCCAGCGGTATGAACATTGACCTCTCCAATTTCAGGTAGTCCCTGCTTTCTCCCTCCTTCCCCTCCCCTCCCCGGCTCTCCCACAGCCCACTGTCTCCTCCTCTTCCTTTCTTTCCCCCCGCCCCCCCCTCACATCAGTCTGAAGAAGGGTCTCGACCCGAAACGTCACCTATTCCTTCGCTCCATAGATGCTGCCTGTCCCGCTGAGTTTCCCCAGCATTTTGTGTCTGTCTGGCATTATCACGGAGTTGACTGAATGAAAGACACAGCAGGGAAACAGGCCCTTCAGCCCATCGACTCCACGCCGATCTTCGAGCAGCCATTCACACTAGTTCTGTGCTATCCCACTTTCTTAACCACTCCCTACATACCAGGAGAATATACAGAGGGACAATTAACCTACAGAACCGCACGTCTTTGGTATGTGGGGGAAACCGGTGCACCCGGAGGAAACTCGAATGGTCACAAGGGGAACATGCAAACTCCACACAGACAGCATCCGAGGTCAGGATCGAACCCGGGTCTCTGGAGCTGTAAGACTGAATTATTTACATCCAGCTGTGGCACTTTCCCCCTCCCCACCCACAATTATTGCTGCTCAGTTAGTGTTTGCCCCAAGGGACATCTTTAACAATTTTGAGTATAGAAGTTGGGAGGTTATGTTACAGTTAGTTACTCAGAGAGTGGTGGCGGTGTGGAATGAGCTTCCAGTGAAGGTGGTGGAGGCAGGTTCGTTTTTATCATTTAAAAATAAATTGGATAGTTATATGGACGGGAAGGGAATGGAGGGTTATGGTCTGAGCGCAGGTATATGGGACTAGGGGAGATTATGTGTTCGGCACGGACTAGAAGGGTCGAGATGGCCTGTTTCCGTGCTGTAATTGTTATATGGTTATATGGTTACAGTTAGTTGTCTAAGACTCCAGCGAGGCTATATTTAGAGTCTTGGTCACCATGTTATAGGAAAGATGTTGTCAAGCTGGAACGGGTGCAGGTCGGATGTTGCTGGGACTTGAGGGACTTTCATGAATGGAGTTGGTGGAGAAAATGCATGGACTCTCTGGGCCAGAGTAGGGGAATCGAGGAGCAAAGACCGTAGGTTTAAGGTGAGGGCGGGGGGGAAAGATTTAAAACTTGGCTTATTAACACAACGTACACCTCACCTTGAAACACAGGTCCGAATCCTCCATCCGTCCGATACACGTTGTCTTGGCTTTCAGGCTGTGAATTCCACTGGATCCTCTTAAAAAACCTTTCATGCTGAGCCCTGACATCCTGAACCAGAATTACAGAAACCCAACAAGAATAGGAGACTCGAGGCGGAAGCTACTCTGTGGTGGAAGAGATGTATTAGACCATTGGTCAGTTGCATGAAAAATGTAACAAAACTTGTCCCACCCTGGTCATTCCTTCTTCTCCCCGCTCCCGTCCAGCAGAAGCTACAGCGCGCACCACCAGACTCAGGAACAGCTTCTTCCCCTCTGTTATCAGGCTTCTGAACGACCCTTCCATAAGCTGGGGTACTGTCCCATTCACCTCTACCCCATTGTGGACATTGGACTTTGTCTGTGGAACTGATGCTACAATGCTGAGAACTATATCCTGCACTCTGTATCTTCCCCTTTGCTCCACCTGTTGGACTGGAGTTTGACTTGGTTGCACTCATGTGATCTTAGTTTAGTTTAGTTTAGAGATACAGCACGGAGACAGGCCCTTCGGCCCACCGAGTCTGTGCACAACCAGACTCTCAATCCCAACCTGACCTAAAGACCATCGATAATATGGCCAATACAACACCCAACCCAAGCAGACCCTCATCTCCAACCCTAATGTCCACTCACCCCCACACACCCACACACACACACCCCCACTCACCCACACACACCCCCCCACACACACACTCACCCCCCACACACACACTCACCCCCACACACACCCACACACACTCACCCCACACACCCCACACACACACACACTCACCCCCCCACACACACACACACACACTCCCCCCCCCCCACACACACACACTCCCCCCCACCCAACCCCACCCTACACACACACCCTACACACCCACACCCCCACCCCACACACACCCCCCCACACACACACACACACTCACCATACCCCTCACCCCCCAACCCACACACCCCCACAAACACACTCACCCCCCCCACACACACTCACACCCCTGCACCTTCTCCAGGTGAGAGCGGGCCGAGTTACAGGTGCGCTCCCCCCTCCCCGCTCACCGGCCCCGTGTGTTGATGCCCAGTCCCGCCGGCTCTATGGTAACTGCGGCTCCACCCCCGGGCGGAGTGACGGGGAGAGAGGGAGGGAGAGAGAGAGAGATGGATAGAGGGAGGGAGAGAGAGAGAAAGGGAAAGGAAGAGAGAGGAGAGGGAGAGAGGGGAGAAGGAAGGGGGGGGAGAGAGAGAGGGAGAAAGAGAGGATAGAGGGAGGGAGTGAGGGAAAGGAATAGTGGGAAGAAAGAGGGGGGCTGGGGGTGGGGGTGGGGGTGGGTTATAGGGAGAGGCGAGGGTGGGGGGTGACAGGTGGGGGTGGGGGGGGGTGGGGGTGGGGGTGGGGGGGTTTTCGAACCCATGGCAGACGGATTGGGGCAGGGGAGGGAAGATAAATAGTTCTCCAACATTGCCAACATTGCAAGCGGCTTCAGGAGTCTGTGGTCAGTGTGGGAGTCACATCGTGGAGTGATACAGTGTGGAAACAGGCCCTTCGGCCCACCTTGCCCACACTAGCACAACATGGCCCAGCTACACTAGTCCCACCTGCCCACATTTGGTCCATATCCCTCCAAACCTGTGCTATCCATGTCCCTGTCTATTTTTTATTAAACGTTGCAATGTGCCTGCCTCAACTACCTCCCCCATACACCCACCACCCTTTGTGTGAAAATGTTACCCCTCAGGTTCCTATAAAATCTTTCCCCACTCACCTTAAACCTCCGTCCTCTGGTCCTCGATTCCCCTGCTCTGGGCAAGAGACTCTACCCAATCTATTCCTCTCATGATTTTGTACACCTCCATAAGACCACCCCTCATCTTCCTGCACCACAAGGAATAGAGTCCTAGACTGCTCAACCTGTCCCTGTAGCTCAAGAACTCGAGCCCAGTCAATATCCTTGTAACTCTTCTCTGCATCAATCCCATCTCGCCAACATCTCTCCTATAATAAGGTGCCCAGATCTGAACACAATACTGTAAACGTGGCAACTAAATACTGCAACCTGACCTCCCAACTTCTATACTCGATACTCTGGCAGAAGCCTTTGTGACTGCTCTATCTACCAATGACACCACTTTCAAGGGACTTTAAGAAGGCTGTGGAGTCCGTCAATGGATATTTTTAAGGCCGAGATTGAGAGATTCCTGATTAGTCCGGGTGTCAGGGGTTGTGGGGAGAAGCAGGAGAATGGGGTTGAGAGGGAGAGATAGATCAGCCATGATTGAATGGTGTAGTCGACTTGATGGGCCGAATGGCCTGATTCTGCTCTTGGAACTGATGTTGATTGAGAATTATTCAGAACTGGCAGGCCTCGGCAGATGTCAGAGCTTCTAGTCAACTGTAAATGACAGAAATTGCTCTATAAGAGAAACACCAACAACACATTGAACACGGTGGCGCAGCGGGTAGAGCTGCTGCCTCACAGCACCGGAGACCCGGGTTCGATCCTGACCTCGGGTGCTGTCTGTGTGAAATTTGTACATTCTCCCTGTGACCGCATGGGCTTGCTCCAGTACCCTCCCACCCAGGGGCGGATTAACCATTAAGCAGACTAAGCACGTGCTTAGGGCACCAGGGCCAAAGGGGGCACCACAAAGTTGGGAAAAGGGTGAAAAGAAAAAAAACAAATGAAGATTTGTAAAAAAAAATAAATAAATAAAAAATAGATAAAACTAATGCAAATTGATCATGATGTCCTGTTTCTTGATCATGGTGCACCCTAGGGTTATCTTCCCAGGTGTACCACAAGGTCAACAGCTAAAATGGACTGGGTCAGTGTGGAAAGGAGGGGGGCACCAAGATTGGTCAGTGCTTAGGGCACCAGTGAGCTTTAATCCGCCCCTGCTCCCACCTCCCAAAGCTGTGCAGGTTTGCAGGTGGCCTCTGTAAAATTGTCCCTGGAGCGTAGGCAGTGGATGTAGAACCAGCATGAATGGTCGGCATGGTCCCGCTGGTTCGAAGGGCCTGTTTCCATACTGCAATGTTCAGTTTCATTCCAGGCCTATCCACACCAAGATCTTTGAATTTCACCACACACACACACACCTGATTTAGACTTTAATATAATTTTTTATTAATAAATAAAATAAAATTGAACACTTCCTCCCATCGGTAATGATTGTAAAAAGATCAATTCACTTCCCCCTTGCTCAGTTCAGAGTTTAGTACAGATAAAACATTCCAAATTAACAAACATCGATAAACTTCGAGGCCAACATTTTGCAGTCCCCGTGGACACTGCCCACTAGAACCGAACGGTAATCGGAATTGGGAATTGGCAAGAACTATTGCAGAGGGTTGCAATTTAGGCTCGAAGAGTAATATCACGCTGGCCAAATGGTGAGCGATGGAGTATTTCAGACAACGGCTCAGCAAGGCTTAGGATTACAGAATGCACATGTAACAATGTTTTACTTCGGAACCACATGGTGCTGACAAAGCAAAATGTCGCATGTAAACTCCAAATGGGAACATTGGGACTTTGTTCAGACGTGTAACAAAGTGAAATGTGAGAAGGCAAGTCAGGAAATGTCACCGGTTGGTATCGTCTTCATACGCATCAATATTAATGCTGAGCTGGCTTTAAGCTCCAAGCTCAACAATTACTTGTAGTGTGTGTGTGTGTGTGTGTGCACAAGTGAGTGCGGTTGTGTGCGTGCATGTGAGTGAATGTGCATGGGTGCGAGTGAGTGAGTGCATGCGTGCGTGCGTGTGTGGGTGCATGTGTGCACTTGTGTGCAAGCGAGTGAGAGCAGGTATGTGCTTGCGAGTGAGTGAGTGAGCGAGTGTGCGTGGGTGCATGCATGAGTGTGTGTGCGTGTGCGGGTGCATGCATGTGCGAGTGAGAGTGGGTGTGTGCATTTGAGTGAGTGTGCACATGTGTGAGTGTGTGTGTCCGTGTGCGTGCGCTAACTAAATGCTAAATGGGTGCACGTGAGTGAGTGCATGCGTGTGCGTGTGTGGGTGCATGCGTGCACTTGTGTGCAAGTGAGTGAGAGCGGGTATGTGCTTGCGAGTGTGCATGCGAGTGAGTGAGTGTGTGGGTGCGAGCGTGTGTGCATGCATGTGCGAGAGTGGGTGTGGGCATTTGAGTGGGTGTGTGTCCGTGTGCGTGCTTTGGGGATGGACAAGAAGAGAGACTAAAGTACGTTTTAGTGCCCGTTCTAAAATGGCTGTGTAGTGACTTCCATCATCCCGATCCCTCTTCACGTTGAGGAAGTGGCAAGGGGGGGGGGAAATAGGACAACGGAATAAAATGTGGACGAAGGAACTGCAGATGCTGGTATATGCTGAAGTGCTGGAGTAACTCAGCGGGTCAGGCAGCATCTCTGGAGAAACAGAATGAGCGGTGTTTCGGGTCGGGACTGAAGTCTGAAGAAGGGTCCCGATCCAAAACATCACTCAACCATTTTCTCCAGAGATGTTGCCTGGCCCGCTGAGTCACTCCAGCACTTTGTGTGTGTGTCTGTGGGATAAAACATGGCTGGAACATTGGCCCCATGGATGGACAAAGTGTTCCGTGGTCATTTACCGGCCGATTATTCCTTGGAATTTAAACCGCCCCCTTCAAGAGCCGGATAGCAGAGGTGAGAGGAATGTTCACAACATCGAACCGACGAGAATCCTGGCATCCGACACAGCCAGATCCTACACTAGTCCCATCTTCTCCAAAGAGCGCGGCAATGCCCCAAGTTCAAGTGATTAGCTGGGAGTGTGAAGATGGTTACAAATTGCATGGAACCAGGGAGCTCAGTCAACACCACAATGTTCCTGCTAACAATATACATGATCTAAACACTTCAATTCCCTCTGAAGTGCGTAAATATCCACGTGGCCGCTGGGCGCCAGAGCTAACTCTAACGTTTAGCAAGACCACAAAGCTACCCAGATATTCAACCACTGCCATGTTCTGCCCACAGTGTTTGGGGAACACAACTGGTGTTGTTATTGGCTACCCGTACAGAATGTTATTCATCCGAGAGACCCTACTGTGAATTTTAACTAATAATTTCATCATCCGATCCTGCGGGCATGAGAGAGGGAGTGGCGATCTTTCAAGGGAGCATCCAATCTCACAGCGTTTCAGTGACCAGGTTATTCCACTGCAAACATCATCAGGGACCCACACTTCCCAAATTGGCAAACTGACAACCACAGTAAAGAGGCAACAGCAGGTTCCTCTCTAACATCTACGTTGAGCTGTTCATCTCACCTTCCCCCCCAAACACAAGGGTCATGGAATCACAAAGCCCAAATTTCTGGACATTGGCGGCAAAAGGTCGGAGGCTGCCCGGTGAGTGAGACCGAGACTGTTGGACCCAGACCACAAAAGCCCCAACTCCCCTCCTGAGAACAGGAATGTGTTCCTTGGGGAAAGCATCCAGTCTGGAATTTCCCAATAATCCAAATCTTACGGGACAAACATCTAGAATTATATTAGTTATTTCTTAAGACTTCTGAATCCAAGTTGTCCCATCTATCAGTTTTGGGCCAAACTCATTAAAACAGGGGAGAAATAGTTTGTAAAGGGGAAGAATGTTTAAACAGCGGTCCCCCTCCTCACAAGTTCCTTTGACGGACGAGTCACTCGAACATTAATATCGTGCTGGAGTAACGAGTGTGTATTGGGATGAACCCTCGGATCAATCCCGCCCCAAATCCCAGGCGGAAATTCCGATACCTCAGGCACTGTTGAAGTGGAACCGAACCGTTTGGTTTGAATACAGGAACTGGGGAGTAGGGAGAATTGGGACTAAGCAACAGTCAATCTAGGACACACCTCACATGTAAAGTTTCTGTACAACATGAACACAGATGGAATCCATCAGATTCTCAAGAGACACGGTTGATATGTAGTGATGTTGTGGCTGCAGGCTGGACATTGGCTGCAGGTTGGACATTGGCTGCAGGCTGGACAATGGCGGCAGCAACTCAGGACGGCTTTGCGTTGGCAAAGATCTTCTCCACTCCGTCCTCGTACAGAGGGGGAGGGGTGAGGGGCTCCAGGTTGACCACTGTAGTGTTCGTGCTGCTCAGGTTGAGTCTAAACCTCTTGAGGTGGGACTTGTCGGACAGGATCCGACGGATCTTCTTGGAGCTGAACCTGCGCCCCGTGCGAGGGGCGGGCCTGGCGCTCCGTGCCTCCGCGCTGGGGACCGCGGTGGCGGCTGCCGAGACCACGTTGGACGATGACGAGGGCAGGCCGACGTCCACCAGCGACTCGTAGGAGGGGAGCGAGACGAGGTTGGGCTCTCCTCCGCCAGATGCGTCGGGGCTCTCCGGTGAGAGGACACCGTCTCCTTGCATCACTTCATCGTACGTGGGCACAGCCAGGCGGGTTTCACCGTCCACATCTCTGCCGAGAGAGAGAGAGAAATGCCAAGGTTATCTATCGCCCAAACTGCAGGCACGGGGCAACGTGCCCTTGTGCTAAGTTGCTGCTTTAGAGAGCCACACTGATTGCCCACGCTTACCAAGATGGCTGCCCTCGCTGGAGTGTAGCACAATGAGCGGGGACCACATTGAATCTTACTGCATAGTGAAAGGCCTGGATAGAGTGGATGTGCAGTGGATGTTTCCACCAGTGGGAGAGTCTAGGACTAGAGGCCGTAGCCTCAGAATTAAAGGACATTCCTTTAGGATGGAGATGAGGAGGAATCTCTTTAGTCAGAGGGTGGTGAATCTGTGGAATTCATTGCCACAGACGGCTGTGGAGGCCAAGTCAGTGGATATCTTTAAGGCAGAGACAGATAGATTCTCGATTAGTACGGGTGTCGGGGGTTATGGGGAGAAGGCAGGAGAATGGGGTTAGGAGGGAGAGATAGATCAGCCGTGATGAATGGTGTAATCGAATTGATGGGCCGAATGGCCTAATTCTGCTCCTATCACTTATGAACGTATGCCCCGTCGATACTAGTCCCACCTTCCCACATTTGGCCCATAATCCCTCAAAATGGCGTGTTGGCCTTCGTTGGGAGAGGATTTGAGTCTAGGAGCAAGGAAGTCCTACTGCAGTTGTACAGGGCCCTGGTGAGACCGCACCTGGAGTTTTGTGTGCAATTTTGGTCTCTGAATTTGAGGAAGGACAGCATAGGTTCACCAGGTTATTTTCCGGGATGGCGGGACTAACATACGATGAAAGAATGGATCGACTAGGCTAGTATTCACCGGAATTTAGAAGAATTGGAGTAGATCTTAAAGAAACACATAAAATTCTTAAAGGATTGGACAGACTAGATCCAGGAAAAATGTTTCCGATGTTGGGAGAGTCCAGAACTAGGGATCACACAGTTTAAGAATAAGGGGTTGGCCATTTAGGACTGAAATGAGGAAAAACGTTTTCACCCAGAGAGTTGTGAATCTGTGGAAATCTCTGCCACAGAAGGCAGTGGAGGCCAATTCACTGGATGTTTTCAAGAGAGAGTTAGATTTAGCTCTTGGGGTTAAAGGAATCAAGGGGTATGGGGAGAAAGCAGGAACGGGGTACTGATTTTGGATGATCAGCCATGATTATATTGAATGGCAGTGCTGGCTCAAAGGGCCGAATGGCCACCTCCTGCACCTATTTTTCTATATCTTTCTATATATCTATATATAGATCTGATAAATACAGTCTCTTGCCCAGAGTCGGCTAATCGAGAACCAGAGGACATAGGTTTAAGGTGGGGGGGGGGGGGGGGAGATTGAATCGGAATCTACGAGGGGCAACTTTTATTTTTACACAAAGGTTGGTGGGTGGATGGAACGAGCTGCCCGAGAAGGTAGTTGAGGCAAGGACTATAGCGAAATTTAAACAGGTACATGGATAGGACAGGTTTAGATGGATATGGGCCACACGCGGGCAGGTGGGACTAATGTAGATAGGGCATCGAGGGCAGCGTGGGGTAAAAGATAGAAAATTGGTGCAGGAGGAGGCCATTCGGCCCTTCGAGCCAGCACCACCATTCATTGTGATCATCTACAACCAATAACCCGTGCCTGCCTTCTCCCCATATCCCTTGACTCCACTAGCCCCCAGAGCTCTATCTAACTCTCTCTTAAATCCATCCAGTGACTTGGCCTCCACTGCCCTCTGTGGCAGAGAATTCCACAAATTCACAACTCTCTGGGTGAAAAAGTTTTTTTCTCACCTCAGTCTTAAATGGCCTCCCCTTTATACTAAGACTGTGTGTGGCCCCTGGTTCTGGACTCGCCCAACATTGGGAAAATGTCCTGCCCTTTTATAATTTTATACGTTTCTATAAGATCCCTCCCCTCATCCTTCTAAACTCCAGTGAATACAAGCCTAGTCTTTTCAATCTTTCCTCATATGACAGTCCCGCCATCCCAGGGATCAATCTGGTGAACCTACGCTGCACTGCCTCAATGACAAGGATGTCCTTCCTCAAATTAGGAGACCAAAACTGGACGGCAATACTCCAGATGTGGTCTCACCAGAACCCTTCGGAGTGTTCGAGGAAGCAGGGGCTGTGTTCCAGAGGCTAGGAGCAGCATTTGACAACACTCTGCAATATTTAACAATGCAATCGCACCAGATAATTCACCGATGGTGAAAATATGAAGAAACAAGAGAGAAATACTGAGAGTGTCAGGCATCACATGTGGACACATGGTTAATGTTTCAGTCAATAACCCTTGATTCAATAACCCTTCAGAGATAAAGTGAAACTCTAGAAATAACTAAGACACACAGTCACAACAAACCACAGATTAGGGACTGTGGATATTGAAAGTTGCGCTGTTTTGGATTTAAAAACCCGGTAAAATATCAGAAGTTCCAATTAATGATAGACCCAGAGTTAGCAGGTTGCTTCAAAACTAAGTTGCTATTGGTTAGCGAAAGACCAAAATTGGAACCAAATTCTTTAGGGGTGCCACATTGGCAGAGTTGCTGCCTTACAGAGACCACCCCAGTTCGATCCCGACTACAGGTGCTGTCTGTACGGAGTTTGCACGTTCTCCCTGTGACCTGTGTGGGTTTTCTCCGGGTGCTCCGGTTTCCCTCCACACTCCAAAGGCGTACAGGGTTTTAGATTAATTAGCTTCTGTAAAACTGTAAACTGTCCCCAGTGTGTGTTGGATAGTGTTGGTGTGCAGGGATAGCTGGTCTGCACGGACTCGGTGGGCCGAAGGACCTGTTTCCGCACTGTATCTTTAAAGTCTATAGGAGTCCGACAGCTCTTTGGTCCATCAAATCGGCACTAACCAGCAAGCACCCGTCGACATTAATCCCACTCCATTAGAAACATAGAAAATAGGTGCAGGGGAAAGGCCATTCGGCCCTTCGAGCCAGCACTGCCATTCAAAATGATCACGGCTGATCATCCAAAATCAGTACCCCATTCATAGAAACATAGAAAATAGGTGCAGGAGTAGGCCATTCGGCCCTTCGAGCCTACACCGCCATTCAATATGATCATGGCTGATCATCCAACTCAGTATCCCGTACCTGCCTTCTCTCCATACCCCTGATCCCTTTAGCCACAAGGACCACATCTAACTCCCTCTTAAATATAGCCAATGAACTGGCCTCAACTGGCCTCAAATGGGGCCGAAACCCGAAGGAAATAGGCAACGTTTCGGGTCGAAACCCGAAGGGTTTCGGGACGAAACGTTGCCTATTTCCTACGCTCCATAGATGCTGCTGCACCCGCTGAGTTTTTGGCTGATCATCCAACTCAGTATCCCGTACCTGCCTTCTCTCCATACCCCCTGATCCCCTTAGCCACAAGGGCCACATCTAACTCCCTCTTAAATATAGCCAATGAACTGGCCTCAACAACCCTCTGTGGCAGAGAGTTCCAGAGATTCACCACTCTCTGTGTGAAAAAAGTTCTTCTCATCTCGGTTTTAAAGGATTTCCCCCTTATCCTTAAGCTGTGACTCTTTGTCCTGGACTTCCCCAACATCGGGAACAATCTTCCTGCATCTAGCCTGTCCAACCCCGTAAGAATTTTGTAAGTTCCTGCCTTCTCCCCATATCCCTTGATTCCGTTAGCCCTAAGAGCTAAATCTAACTCTCTCTTGAATACATCCAGTGAATCGGCCCCCGGCTGCCTTCTGTAGCTGTGACCTTTGGTTCTCGAATCCCCTGTTTCCAGCCTCTCTCTACAAGTCAAATATGAGCAAATAAAAGTTGATTAAAAATCCTGTGAGTGCATCACGATGACTTAATGCTTGACTTTATAAATCCTGCGTGCAGCAGTATTGTGTCGAGCTGGAACTCCCCGATACCTCCCCGTCTGTCCACTTAAAGGGCCCGTCCCACTTACGAGATTTTCTCAGCGATTACTAGAACTGGGTTTCAGCAACTAAGTTACAGAGAAAGGTTGAATAAGTTAGATCTTTATTCTCTGGAGCACAGAAGGTTAAGGGGGGACTTGATAGAGGTTTTTAAAATGATGAGAGGGATAGACAGAGTTGACGTGGAAAAGCTTTTCCCACTGAGAGTAGGGAAGATTCAAACAAGGGGACATGACATGAGAATTAAGGGACTGAAGTTTAGGGGTAACATGAGGGGGAACTTCTTTACTCAGAGAGTGGTAGCTGTGTGGAATGAGCTTCCATGTGAAGGTGGTGGAGGCAGGTTCGTTTTTATCATTTAAAAATAAATTGGATAGTTATATGGATGGGAAGGGAATGGAGGGTTATGGTCTGAGCGCAGGCAGGTGGGACTAAGGGGAGATTATGTGTTCGGCACGGACTAGAAGGGTCGAGATGGCCTGTTTCCGTGCTGTAATTGTTATATGGTTATATGGAATACAAAAACAGAGATGAAACGCTGAGGCTCTACAAGGCGCTGGTCAGGCTGCATTTGGAGTACTGGGAGCAGATTTGGGCCCCATATCTGAGGAAGGATGTGCTGGCTATATGGTTATATGGTTATATGATTTGCCAGCACCGCTCACAGCAGCAGGTCGCCGAAAATGTTCAACGTGTCGAAAATCCAGCGGCGAGCGGAAAAAGGTACGACCCTTTGGGCGACTGCTCACGGCCAGACATGCGACACCCCGCGATCTCGCAAGTGGGACAGGCCCTTAACTGGGTCACCGTGACGGGTATCTAGACGAGAGATCTCTGCTGCTCAATCCACATCGCCTTTCCTGGAAAGCAAGTGGATGCAGCCACAGTCTGTGTAGATGAGAGGGAGGAGATGGAGTGGCCACTAGGGGGCAGAGCTGCACCACTCAGCAATGCTGGAGTAACTCAGCGGGACAGGCAGCATCTCCAGAGAGAAGGAATGCGTTTTGTTTCGTTTCGAGACCCTTCTGAAGGCTCCGGCCCACAGGTGCAGGAGTAGAGGCCATTCGGCCCTTCGAGCCAGCACCGCCATTCAATTTGATCATGGCTGATCATCCCCAATCACTACCCCGTTCCTGCCTTCTCCCCATATCCCCTGACTCCGCTATCTTTAAGAGCCCTATCTAGCTCTCTCTTGAAAGCATTCAGAGAACCGGCCTCCCCACCACCGCCCTCTGAGGCAGAGAATTCCACAGACTCACACCATTCCCTGTAAGAATAAGTGTTTCCTCGTCTGCGTTCTAAATGGCTTACCCCTTATTCTTAAACTGTGTGTGGCCCCTGGTTCTGGACTCCCCCAACATCGAGAGCAAGTTTCCTGCCTCTAGTGTGTCCAAGCCCTTAATAATCTTAGTGTTCAAGAAGGAACTGCAGATGCTGGAAGATCGAAGGTACACAAGATTGCTGGAGAAACTCAGCGGGTGCAGCAGCATCTATGGAGCGAAGGAAATAGGCAACGTTTCGGGCCGAAACCCGGAAGGGTTTCGACCCGAAACGTTACCTATTTCCTTAGGGTTTTGGCCCAAAACATTACCTATTTCCTTCAGGGTTTCGACCCAAAACGTTACCTATTTCCTTAGGGTTTCGGCCCGAAACGTTGCCTATTTCCTTAGGGTTTCGACCCGAAACTTTAACTATTTCCTTAGGGTTTTGGCCCGAACGTTACCTATTTCCTTCAGGGTTTCGACCCAAAACGTTACCTATTTCCTTAGGGTTTTGGCCCGAAACGTTGCCTATTTCCTTAGGGTTTCGACCCGAAACGTTACCTGTTTCCTTCAGGGTTTCGACCCAAAACGTTACCTATTTCCTTAGGGTTTTGGCCCGAAACGTTGCCTATTTCCTTAGGGTTTTGGCCCGAAACGTTACCTGTTTCCTTCAGGGTTTCGACCCAAAACGTTACCTATTTCCTTAGGGTTTTGGCCCGAAGGAAATAGGTAACGTTTATTCAGACCAAAGACTGCGTCAGACAAGGAAAGAATTGTCGGTAGACAAAAATGCTGGAGAAACTCAGCGGGTGCAGCAGCATCTATGTGGAGCGAAGGAAATAGGCGAAGGAAATAGGCCTTCGCTCCACATAGATGCTGCTGCACCCGCTGAGTTTCCCCAGCAATTTTGTGTACCCTTAATAATCTTATTTGGACAGTATGGTGCAGGTAGCATGGCAATAGCTGGAGAGCATGGATTGGTAATTCTGGATTGGGACTCTGCAGACCTTAAACTCTTAAGGTAGTCTAAATATGCTCAACTACATTAATATTGGTCCAAAGTACCTGCCGTCTTTCCCCCCCCCCCCCTCTCTCTCCATCAGACGGGGGAGGGGGAGAGACGATGACTCTGGAAATAAACAACTGGCTACGTACCCCTCCGGCAATATGGCCGCCTCTGCCCGCGCGCCCGCCGCTCCCTCCTGCGCCCTCCGCCGCTTCTTCTCCCGCACGCTGAGGCAGATGGAGATGAGCAGCAGAGAGACGCCCCCAGCACACAAGATATAGGAGATCTGCGAGACTTTGTGCTTGGACTCCTCCGTGGCGGCTGAGCTGCTGTTGCTGCCCTGGGCGCCGTCGTCCTTGCCAAAGCCCGGCACCATGCTCCACACCATCATCAGGATGCCCAGGGCCAACATGCCCACGCCCAGGGCAGTCAGCGCGTACGAAATCCCGCTGGAGCCTTCGGAGGCCATGGGCTCCCGCGGGCGGGGGAATCTCACGCCGTCCTGGGCCACACTTGCGTCATTACATCGCACACTCACGCACGTGGAAATGGGCCGCTCCACCAGGAAGTAAACCGCCTCCACAGACCGACCTTCAAACCCTCACCTCATGGCCGAACCTGTAAACAGAGCAATTCACACCTGTTAGTTAAACTGAGATTTTAAATCCAGAAGGTAGACAAAAAAAGCTGGAGAAACTCAGCGGGTGCAGCAGCATCTATGTGGAGCGAAGGAAATAGGCAACGTTTCGGGCCGAAACCCGGAAGGGTTTCGACCCGAAACGTTACCTATTTCCTTAGGGTTATGGCCCGAAACATTACCTATTTCCTTCAGGGTTTCTGCACGAAACGTTGCCTATTTCCTTAGGGTTTCGACCCGAAACGTTGCCTATTTCCTTAGGGTTTCGACCCGAAACGTTACCTATTTCCTCAGGGTTTCGACCCGAAACGTTACCTATTTCCTTAGGGTTTTGGCCCGAAACGTTACCCATTTCCTTAGGATTTTGGCCCGAAACATTACCTATTTCCTTCAGGGTTTCGACCCGAAACGTTGCCTATTTCCTTAGGGTTTCGACCCGAAACGTTACCTATTTCCTTAGGGTTTTGGCCCGAAACGTTGCCTATTTCCTTAGGGTTTTGGCCCGAAACGTTGCCTATTTCCTTAGGGTTTTGGCCCGAAACGTTACCTATTTCCTTCAGGGTTTTGGCCCGAAACATTACCTATTTCCTTCAGGGTTTCGACCCGAAACGTTACCTATTTCCTTAGGGTTTCGGCCCAAAACGTTACCTATTTCCTTAGGGTTTCGGCCCGAAACTTTGCCTATTTCCTATAGTGGAAATTGTTCAACTCTTTGCATGGAGTGAAGGAAATAGGCAACGTTTCGGGTCGAAAACCCCTTCTGCAGTTCCTCCTTAAACACTTTCAAATATAGATATCAGGTTTTATTCAACGCAAGGTTTAGCCACAGGCACAGCTGTGCTTATTAAAAAATAAACCTCCATCACATTGTTCCCTCATCTGATCATTTTTCAATCATTTCAATTCCATTTGCAAATGCTGACAATTGTAGCTTTCTCCCTATCTTTAACATTGTAGAAGGTTTAAGCCACTTCACAGGAGGTGAACACACTTACACACACACACACATGGGCAGGCAAGGACACAGGTAGACCCTGACCCAAAACGTCACCTATACATGTTCTCCACAGATGCTGCCTGACCCGCTGAGTTACTCCAGCACTCTGTGAAACGTCACCTATCCATGTTCTCCACAGATGCTGCCTGACCCGCTGAGTTACTCCAGCACTCTGTGAAACGTCACCTATCCATGTTCTCCACAGATGCTGCCTGACCCGCTGAGTTACTCCAGCACTCTGTGAAACGTCACCTATCCATGTTCTCCACAGATGCTGCCTGACCCACTGAGTTATGGTGCAGCAGCATCTATGGAGCTAAGGAAATAGGCAACGTTTCGGGCCGAAATCCTTCTGGAAATAGGCAACGTTTCGGGTCGAAACCCTTACGGGTTTCGGCCCAAAACGTTGCCTATTTCCTTAGCTCCACAGATGCTGCCTGACCCGCTGAGTTACTCCAGCATTTTGTTCCCTTTTTGTGTAATCCAGCATCTGCAGTTCCTTATCTTGACTTATTTGAGCTGATTTGGTTGGCATGGCGAGACCCACATCGTGTATTAAACCGAAGATAGACACCAAATTCTGGAGTAACTCAGCGGGTCAGGCAGCATCTCTGGAGAGAAGGAATGGGCGATATTTTGGGTTGCGATCCTTCAGACTGAGAGTCAGGGGGGAGGGAAAGGAGAGATATAGACAGCGGTGTAGAGAGATAGACAATAGGTGCAGGAGTAGAGGCCATTCGGCCCTTCGAGCCTGCACCGCCATTCAATGTGATCATGGCTGATCATCCCCAATCAGTACCCCGTTCCTGCCTTCTCCCCATATCCCCTGACTCCGCTATCTTTAACAGCTCGATCAACTCTGGATATGGAACAAATAAATGAAAGACAGTAACAACGATAAACAGGCCATTCCTAGCTGTGGGCTAGGTGAGAATGAGTTAGACTATGAGACTCACCAAGACGACTTTGAATCTTGTATAACTTGGATGGGGGAGGGATGGAGAGAGAGGGGATGCAAGGGTTACTTAGAGTTAGAGAAGTCAATGTTCACACCGCTGGGGTGTAAGCTGCCCAAGTGAGATACGAGGTGCTGTTCCTCCAATTAGTGTTTGGCCTCAGCCTGTCGGTGCAGGCAGCCCAGGGCAGAAAGGTCACCTGGCACCAAGACTGGCTCCAGGTACATCACAGGTGACATCCAGCCTCGTTCATTCTGCTCACCGGGGCGGCACGGTGGTAGAGTTGCTGCCTCACAGCGCCAGAGACCTGGGTTCGATCCCGACTACGAGCGCTGTCTGTACGGAGTTTGCACGTTTTCTCCCCGTGACCTGCGTGGGTTTTCTCCGGGATCTCCAGTTTCCTCCCACACTCCAAAGACGTGCGGGTTTGTAGGTTAATCGGCTTGGTTATAAATTTAAAAACTGTCCCTAGTTGTGTGTCGGGTGGTGTTAGCGTGCGGGGATCGCTGGTCTGTGCGGACTCAATGGGCTGAAGGGCCTGTTTCCGCGCTGTAACTCTAAAACTAAAACCCGACACACCAAGGCCCTGTTAAAACACACCTGCTTGTTGAAATAAATATTACTATGCAACACAGAGATAAAATTATTATCAGTCGGTCGGGGTAGTAATTGAAATGTGATTCTGCAGTCTGGAACAAGGGGCAGTCCAGCACTCCCAACACCATGTGCTTGCTGGAGTAAAGGGAGTGTTTGTTTCTGGACTTTGAGCCTGTTGGCCAAACCTGTGCACACACACACACTAACGACTCAATCAGTACACCGCCGTGTCTGATCCGACAAGGCCTCGTTTGATCTTGACACCTCAACCGCCAAAAGCCACTCATCTTCATCAGTTCATAAGTTCCAGGAGCAGAATTAGGCCATTCGGCCCATCTAGTCTACTCTGCCCCCAACCCCCAATAGCTCCTGACACCCTGTGTGTAGGAAGGAACTGCAGATGCTGGTTTACACCGAAGATAGACACAAAACGCTGGAGTAACTCAGCGGGACAGGCAGCATCTCTGGAGGGATGGAATGGGTGACGTTTCGGGTGGAGACCCTTCTTCAGTCTGAAGTTACTGAGATCATCCACAAGCACACTCCTGTGAACCTTTGCTATTGATATTAGTTGATGATGGTGAGAAGGTTTTGTTGCATACTACCCTGTCAAATCAAACTACAGCTCCAACTAAGCCGTACACAAGAACACACAGAGTTTAAAGAGACAAATACCTAGAGTGTAGTGTTCTAGTTTATGTTGGTAAGGGATAGGAGCAGATTTAGTCCATTCGGCCCATCTAATCTACTCCGCCATTCAATCATGGCTGATCTATCTCTCCCTCCCAACCCCATTCTCCTGCCTTCTCCCCATAATCCCCGACACCCACACTAATCAAGGATTTATCTATCTCTGCCTTTAAAATATCCACTGACTTGTGGCCTCCACCGCCGTCTGTGGCAAAGAATTCCACAGATTCACCACCCTCCGACTAAAGAAATTCCTCCCCATCTCCTTCCTAAAGGAACGTCCTTTTATTCTGAGGCTGTGACCTCTAGTCCTAGACTCTCCCACTAGTGGAAACATCCTCTCCACATCCACTCATTCCGGGCCTTTCACTGTTCAGGAAGTTTCAATGAGGGTCTCTCTCCCCCCCCCCCCCCCCTTCTTGCTTCTAAAGTGTTACGGCAACAGAGGAACTGCAGAAGAAAAAAACGACACAGGTTGCAATGAGGTAGGTTGGAAGATCTACACCTAAAGAAGTGAGGGGAAGAGGCGAGGTAGCAGAGGTCAAGCAAGTGCTGGGTGGATACAGGAGGAGAAGGGGTTGACTGGTGGATGAGACAGTGAGCCAAGCTGATGCCTGTCTAAAAGCCTCTTAAACACCACTATCGTATCTGCCTCCACCACCCACTTTGGGACCTTTCTCCTCCTTCCAGAGAGAAAATTCAATTCCCCACAGATGATCCATCAGGAAGTTACATTTTACACATCAGCAACTTCAGGGGCAGCACGGTGGCACAGCAGTAGAGTTGCTGCCTCACAGCGCCAGAGACCCAGGTTCGATCCTGACCACGGGTGCTGTCCTTACGGAGTTTGCACGTTTCCTCCCCGTGACCTGCGTGGGTTTTCTCCGAGATCTTCGGGTTTCCTCCCACACTCCAAAGACGTGCAGGTTTGTAGACTAGTCGGCTTGGTGTCAATGTAAATTGTCTCGAGTGCGTGAAGGACAGGGTTAAGGCTCAGGGATCGCGGGTCGGCACGGACTCGAGGGGCCGAAGGGCCAGTTTCCACGCCGCATCGCTAAACTAAAACCAAACCAACCCTCCTCCTTCCAAAGAGAAGAAGAAAGGGCCAAAAGCAATTCTCGTGAATGATTTGTAAGGAAGTTACATTTTAAGGGAACAGATACACGTATTGCAACTTCACATGCCTGGGCAAATAATACTCCACAGATAACCGGAGGCCAATCTCATTAAGTATTGGAGGAATGCGTTTGTACTAAGAAACGCCCAAACACATAATTCCATAATTTCCCCATAATCTGAGGAAAGACATTCTTGCCATAGAGGGAGTACAGAGAAGGTTCACCAGACTGATTCCTGGGATGTCAGGACTCTCATATGAAGAAAGACTGGATAGACTCGGCTTGTACTCGCTAGAATTTAGAAGATTGAGGGGGGGGGGGGATCTTATAGAAACGTACAAAATTCTTAAGGGGTTGGACAGGCTAGATGCAGGAAGATTATTCCCGATGTTGGGGAAGTCCAGAACAAGGGGTCACAGTTTAAGGATAAGGGGGAAATCTTTTAGGACCGAGATGAGGAAAACATTTTTCACACAGAGAGTGGTGAATCTGTGGAATTCTCTGCCACAGAAGGTAGTTGAGGCCACAGTTCATTGGCTATATTTAAGAGGGAGTTAAGATGTGGCCCTTGTGGCTAAAGGGATCAGGGGGTATGGAGAGAAGGCAGGTACAGGATACTGAGTTGGATGATCAGCCAAGATCATATTGAATGGCGGTGCAGGCTCGAAGGGCCGAATGGCCTACTCCTGCACCTATTTTCTATGCTTCTATGTTTCTAAAAGTGCTGGAGAAACTCAGCGGGTGAGGCAGCATCTATGAGCGAAGGAAATAGGCAACGTTTCGGGCCGAAACCCAGAAGGGTTTCGGCCTGAAACGTTGCCTATTTCCTATAGTGGAGATTGTCCAACTCTTTGCATGGAGCGAAGGAAATAGGCAAACGTTCAATAGGTGAAGGAATCGGAAACGTCACCTAGTCCTTCGAAGAAGGGTCTCGACTATCCTACACACACGAGGGCCAATAGATAATAGGTGCAGGAGTAGAGGCCATTCGGCCCTTCGAGCCAGCACCGCCATTCAATATGATCATGGCTGATCATCCCCAATCAGTACCCCCGTTCCCGCCTTCTCCCCATATCCCCTGACTCCGCTATCTTTAAGAGCCCTATCTAGCTCTCTCTTGAAAGCATCCAGAGAACCTGCCTCCAGAGAATGCCAGACAAAATAGGTGCAGGAGTAGGCCATTCGGCTCAATGAGCCAGCACCATTTCAAAGCCCAGCGGAGACAAAAAAAAGTTGTGACACTACTTGAAAAAACATAGAAACATAGAAATTAGGTGCAGGAGTAGAGGCCATTCGGCCCTTCGAGCCTGCACCGCCATTCAATATGATCATGGCGGATCATCCAACTCAGTATCCCATCCCTGCCTTCTCTCCATACCCCCTGATCCCTTTAGCCACAAGGGCCACATCTAACTCCCTCTTAAATATAGCCAATGAACTGGCCTCAACTACCTTCTGTGGCAGAGAATTCCAGAGATTCACCGCTCTCTGTGTGAAAAATGTTTTCCTCATCTCGGTCCTAAAAGATTTCCCCCTTATCCTTAAACTGTGACCCCTTGTCCTGGACTTCCCCAACATCGGGAACAATCTTCCTGCATCTAGCCTGTCCAACCCCTTAAGAATTTTGTAAGTTTCTGTAAGATTGGCACGTGTCAACGCGTCAGCATTTTCCGGTGACCTGATCCTGATACGTTAGTCAATGTTGCTGGCAGTTGCCGAGTGGGACAGCCCCTTTACCCAGCCCTCTGTGGCAAGGACTCCAACATAATCTGGCCCTAGAACAAAGGAAACACCTTGGTGATGAATTAAAGGTTAAAGTGATTACTGGGCCTGTGACCATTTACACAGCGTTGTGCAACTCTGGTGCCGTGTAACAGCCTAAACATTCACGCCTCCGCCCTTTTTGTGGCGTGTACATGCACGTCAATTATACAAATCCCACTTTTAAAGTGGAGCGTACAGCCGGCAACTGGCACAGCAGTAGATTTCCATCAGACATGCTGGGCTGAAAACACATTCACGTTCCCATTAATGTACTTTAGACTTTAGAGATACAGTGCAGATACAGGCCCTTCAGCCCATCGAGTCCGCGCCGACCAGCGATCACCCCGTACGCCAACACTACCCTACACACACCACACACCCCACACACACACACGCCCCACACACACACACACACACACCGCCCCACACACACACCCCACCCCACACTACACACACACCAACACACACACGCCCCACACACACACACCCCCCCACACACACACACACCAACACACACACGCCCCACACACACACACCCCCCCACACACACACACGCCCCACACACACACCCCACCACACCCACGCCTATTTTATCCCGTCAACTTATATTCACCAATCTATGAAACTCTTTATTAGTTTCTGTAGTCTTCCTCAAAGTTCCCAGGCATTCAAACCGTCTCTATCTAGATCCTCACGGTGGCGCAGCGGTAGAGTTGCTGCCTCACAGCGCTGGAGACCCGGGTTCCATCCTGACTACGGGTGCTGTCTGTACGGAGTTTGCACGTTCTCCCCGTGACCTGCGTGGGTTTTCTCCGGGTGCTCCGGTTTCCTCCCACACTCCAAAGACGTGTAGGTTTGTGGGTTAATTGGAGCCCACTGCCAGGGGTGGTGGAGGAAGCAGATAGGCTGTATAGATGCAGGCAGGGAGATTGGTTTTGGCATTACATACAGCATGAACAATGTGGGCCGAATGGCCTTTTCCTGTGCTGTATTTCTTTTTTATATATATATTCTAAATATCAAATTTTCTAAATATTTTCTATATATATATATCTTTGAATCTCGTCGGGAGCCAAACTTCTTAAAATGGGGTAGATTAAACTCAAAATATTAACTATGGGAGAGAAATATTTCCATTTTTTAATTAAGTGCCTGTATTTTTGAGGGACTGACGATGCTGCCTGACCCGCTGGGTTACTCCTGTACTTTGTCTCTTTTTTGTAAACCAGCACCTGCAGTTCCTTGCTTCTCCATTCTCTGCCAATACCCTGAGTCACGCTAGTTGCAACAATGCAGGTGTCTGTGATCACCGCCTCCATGCTTACGATGGCCATGAGTAACACAACTGACCCATATCCGACACACCTCTGCTCCCAAAACAACTTCTCAAATCTGGCGGAAGGGAGGTGCCCTCATCGCCTACCACACGCGGAGAATCGTGGACACAGCCCAGACCATCGCACAAACCAACCTGACTCCATCTGCACCTCACGCTGCCTCGGCAAGGCCAGTAGCATCATCAAGGACCAGTCTCACCCCTCTTCCCCCCCTCTCCCATCAGGGAAGGGGTACAGAAGTGTGAAAACGCACACCTCCAGATTCAGGGACAGTTTCTTCCCAGCTGTTATCAGGCAACTGAACCATCCTATCACCAACTAGAGCGGTCCTGAGCTACTATCTACCTCAATGGAGACCCTCGGATTATCCTTGCTCAGAGTTTACTGGCTTTACCTTGCACTAAACGTTATTCCCTTATCATGTATCTGTACACTGTGGACGGCTCGATTGTAATCATGTGTTGTCTTTCCGCTGACTGGTCAGCGCGCAACAAAAGCTTTTCGCTGTACCTCGGTACACGTGACATTGGCCACGACACAGACTCCAAGCACTAACAGGTAGCTTTAGATTTCCGTGTCACACTGTGTTTCTCTGGAGGTGTAACATTATATACTTTCTCATCTTTCACTACCTGTTGGTCTTGTGTAGGGTTTGATTGTACTGATGTTTATCCACCGTAGGTAGACAAAAGTGCTGGAGAAACTATTCTGCCCAAGCGGAATACGAGGTGCTGCTCCTCCAATTTGCGGTGGTCCTCACTCCGGCCATGGAGGAGGCCCAGGACAGACAGGTCGGATTGGGATTTGGAATGGGAGGGGGGGGGTTGAAGTGCTGAGCCACCGGGAGATCAGGTTGGTTAATGCGGACCGAGCGGAGGCGTTGGGCGAAACGATCGCCAAGCCTACGCTTGGTCTCGCCGATGTAGATCAGCTGACATCTAGAGCAGTGGATGCAATAGGTGAGGTTGGAGGAGATGCAGGTGAACCTCTGCCACATCTGGAACGACTGGCTGGGTCCTTGAACGTTTTCATCCCCCGTACTCCAGTACACACGACCTTAAAATAAATCGGACCAAAACACATTCCAATCGCTCCAATGAGCAGCCATGGGCATTCTTGAGCAAATGTAGTCTAACGTTGAGGGCCCAGGCAATATTGAAGGGTCAAAACACAAAGCATTATCCTGTGAAGAAAGTTGTTTACAAAGACCCAAATTAAAAAATATTTAATAACAAGGAACAACGTGCAGGAAGGAACTGCAGGTGCTGGTTTATACCAAAGATAGACACAAAAAGCTGGAGTAACTCAGCGGGACAGGCAGCATCTCTGGAGACAAGGAATGGCATTTCGGGTCGAGACCCTTCTTCAGAATAGGAACAAACAAGGAACTGCAGATTTAGACTTTACATTAGAGATACAGCGTGGAAACAGGCCCTTAGTCACACTGAATCCATGCCGACCAGCGATCCCCTGCACACTAACAATATTCTACTGGTTCCCCCCCCACACCCCAAAGACTAACGGTTTGTTATGTTAACTAGCCCTGTAAACTGCCCTTAATGTGTAGTGATTCACACTACTCTCAACGTTATAACGGCCAGGGATTATCTCCGATCAGCTTATCCCTTTATCTGTAAACGGCTCGATTGTAATCATGTATTGTCTTTCCGCTGACTGGTTAGCCGGCTACAAAAGCTTTTCTCTGTACCTCGGTACACGTGACAATAAACTACACTGAACTGAGCATGCCTATCTTCACGGGAGGTGGATAAGGACTGGAGCCAGTCTACAACTCGGCCTGCTGCCAGTTACCACGGCAACTACATCCTGCTAAAGTTGTGTCGAGCATCCTCTTCCTGTTTTGGCCAGCTTACATTTCAAGACACACACTTAAAGGAGGAAGCCGCTTGCCTCGATGAAGAAAGGCCAAGGATGCTTCCTTTAATCCATCGTACAGTATCGTAGATTGTGGAAACAGGCCCCTCAGCCCAACTTGCCCACACCGGCCAACATGTCCCATCTACATTCGTCCCACCTGCCTGCGTTTGGTCCATATCCCTCCAAACCTGTCCTATCCACGTACTTGTCTAAATGTTTCGTAAATGGTGGGATAGTCCCTGCCTCAACTACCTCCTCCGGCAGCTCGTTCCATGCACCCACCACCATTTGAGTGAAAAAGTTACCCCTATTGATCCAATTAGAAACATAGAAAATAGGTGCAGGAGTAGGCCATTCGGCCCTTCGAGCCTGCACCGCCATTCAATATGATCGTGGCTGATCATCCAACTCAGTATCCCATCCCTGCCTTCTCTCCATACCCCCTGATCCCTTTAGCCACAAGGGCCACATCTAACTCCTTAAATATAGCCAATGAACTGTGGCCTCAACTACCTTCTGTGGCAGAGAATTCCACAGATTCACCACTCTCTGTGTGAAAAATGTTTTTCTCATTTCGGTCCTAAAAGACTTCCCTCTTATCCTTAAGCTGTGACCCCTTGTTCTGGACTTCCCCAACATCGGGAACAATGAGTCTGAAGAAGTGTTTCGGCCCTAAGGAAATAGGTAACGTTTCGGGTCGAAACCCTTTCGGGTTTCGGCCCGAAACGTTGCCTATTTCCTTCGCTCCACATAGATGCTGCTGCACCCGCTGGCTGGACTTCCCCAACATCGGGAACAATCTTCCTGCATCTAGCCTGTCCAACCCCTTAAGAATTTTGTAAGTTTCTATAAGATCCCCCCTCAATCTTCTGAATTCTAGCGAGTACAAGCCGAGTCTATCCAGTCTTTCTTCATATGAAAGTCCTGCTCCTGACCTCACCTTAAACCTATGTCCTCTGGTCCTCGATTCCCCAATCTGGGCAAGAGACTCTGTGCGTCTACCCCATCTATTGCTCTGATGATTGTTGTACACCTCTACAAGTTCACCCCTCATCCTCCAGTGACCCAAGGAATAGAGACCCAGCCTGCCAGTCTGTTGAAAAGTGAGTGTGCAACTGGATCTCAGCTCGCACAAGACCAGGCGGCACAGAGATACAGTTAATAAAGCAGCAGACACACACACACACACTTGGTCCAGCACTCTGTGGAACTCAATGCCACAAATGGCAGTGGAGGCCAAGTCTGTGGACATCTTTAAGGCCGAGATAGATAGATTCTTGATTAGTACGGGTGTCAGGGGTTACGGGGAGAGGGCAGGAGAATTGGGTTAGGAGGCCAGCCATGATTGAATGGTGGAGTAGACTTGATGGGCCAAATGGTCTCATTCTATGGCCTATCCCTTATGACATGATCGGGGACTAGACTGCTCCAGCTCACCTTCAAGCAGGGACGAGGGACCTTGGAAAGCAGCTGCCAACTTAGACAAAACACTTTACGGTAAACCTGCAGATAAGCTCTGAATCTCTCCCTGAAGGTTGTCACCAGGGACATCCAGGAAACCTACTGGCTGACTTACATCCTGGATCGAGTGGATGTGGAGAGGATATTCCCACTTGTGGCAGAGGGGGCACAGCCTCAGAATTAAACGATGCAACTTTAGGAAAGAATCAAGGAGGAATTTCTTTAGTCAGAGGGTGGTGAGCCTGTGGAATTCTTTGCCACAGACGGCTGTGGAGGCCAAGTCAATGGATATATATGGATGGGGGCGAGTCCGAATATAGAAGGGAGATCGAGCAACTGTCCATATGGTGCCAGCGCAATAACCTGGCCCTCAACACCAGCAAAACCAAGTAACTGATTGTGAACTTTGGAAGGAGTAGGAGGGGGACCCACAGCCCCAGTTATATCAACGGGTCGATGGTTGAAAGGGTCAAGAACTTCAAATTCCTGGGCGTGCACATCTCTGAAGATCTTTCCTGGTCCGAGAACACTAACGCAATTATCAAAAAAGCTCATCAGCGCCTCTACTTCCCGAGATGATTACGGAGAGTCGGTTTGTCAAGGAGGACTCTCTCTAACTTCTACAGGTGCACAGTCGAGAGCATGCTGACCGGTTGCATCGTGGCTTGGTTCGGCAACTTGAACGCCCTGGAGCGGAAAAGACTACAAAAAGTAGTAAACACTGCCCAGTCCATCATCGGCTCTGACCTCCCTTCCATCGAGGGGATTTATCGCAGTCGCTGCCTCAAAAAGGCTGGCAGTATCATCAAAGACCCACACACCATCCTGGCCACACACTCATCTCCCCGCTACCTTCAGGTAGAAGGTACAAGAGCCTGAAGACTGCAACAACCAGGTTCAGGAATAGCTACTTCCCCACAGCCATCAGGCTATTAAACCTGGCTCGGACAAAACTCTGATTATTAATAACCATTCTCTGTTATTTGCACTTTACCAGTTTATTTATTCCTGTGTGTATATATTCATATTATGGTATATGGACACACTGATCTGTTTTGTAGTAAATGCCTACTATGTTCTGTCTGCTGAAGCAAAGCAAGAATTTCATTGTCCTATACAGGGACACATGACAATAAACAACTATTCCTAAGGCTAAGAGTTTGGCAGATTTTTGATTAGTACGGGTGTCAGGGGTGAAGGCAGGAAAATCCACGAACTCCCTCTCTTTATTCTTTCTTCACCCGAAACATCACACATTCCTTCTATCCAGAGATGCTGCCTGTCCCGCTGCTAACTGATCTTTGAACGAGCCACTTGTAGGAATGAATCATTTACTCTCTTGCAATCTGCTAACCATTGAAACATCAGGCGAGTTACTACGGACAGGCATCCATGTAATAGATAATCACAAACCACAAGCCTTCATTTCAGAAAGTGTACTTTGACCACACCATCATTTGAAACAGAAACATAGAAACATAGAAAATAGGTGCAGGAGTAGGCCATTCGGCCCTTCGAGCCTGCACCGCCATTCAATATGATCATGGCTGATCATCCAACTCAGTATCCCGTACCTGCCTTCTCTCCATACCCCCTGATCCCCTTAGCCACAAGGGCCACATCTAACTCCCTCTTAAATATAGCCAATGAACTGGCCTCAACTACCCTCTGTGGCAGAGAGTTCCAGAGATTCACCACTCTCTGTGTGAAAAAAGTTCTTCTCATCTCGGTTTTAAAGGATTTCCCTCTTATCCTTAAGCTGTGACCCCTTGTCCTCGACTTCCCCAACATCGGGAACAATCTTCCTGCATCTAACCTGCCCAACCCCTTAAGAATTTTGTAAGTTTCTATAAGATCCCCTCTCAATCTCCTAAATTCTAGAGAGTATAAACCAAGTCTATCCAGTCTTTCTTCATAAGACAGCCCTGACATCCCAGGAATCAGTCTGGTGAACCTTCTCTGCACTCCATCTATGGCAATAATGTCCTTCCTCAGATTTGGAGACCAAAACTGTACGCAATACTCCAGGTGTGGTCTCACCAAGACCCTGTACAACTGCAGTAGAACCTCCCTGCTCCTATACTCAAATCCGTTTGCAATGAAAGCTAACATACCATTCGCTTTCTTTACTGCCTGCTGCACGTGCATGCCTACCTTCAATGACTGGTGTACCATGACACCCAGGTCTCGCTGCATCTCCCCCTTTCCCAATCGGCCACCATTTAGATAATAGTCTGCTTTCCCGTTTTTGCCACCAAAATGGAAGCCCACATGAATAGTCTGCAGGATTAATGTCTTTCAATACTTCCTACTTAGGACTTGGTACAGGCAGTGAATCAGTCCCCCTCTCACTCATGTAGCCCTTTTAGAAAATAGACAATAGGTGCAGGAGTAGGCCATTCGGCCCTTCGAGCCAGCGGATGTGGGCCGAAGAAATCCTCGCAGTCACAGACGTGTATAACTCTTTGCCTGATAATGAAAAACACAACACACACACAGAAAATGGTGGAAACATCATATCCGGCAGCTAGCTTCTGCTCACACGACTAAAGTTCGCAACATTTTTGCAAAGAAACCTGAAGAAAGAAATCTGAAGAAGGGTCTCAATAGATAATAGACAATAGGTGCAGGAGTAGGCCATTCGGCCCTTCGAGCCAGCACCGCCATTCAATGTGATCATGGCTGATCATCCCCAATCAGTACCCCGTTCCTGCCTTCTCCCCATATCCCCTGACTCCGCTATTTTTAAGAGCCCTATCTAGCTCTCTCTTGAAAGCATCCAGAGAACCTGCCTCCACTGCCCTCCGAGGCAGAGAATTCCACAGACTCACCACTCTCTGTGAGAAAAAGTGTTTCCTCGTCTCCGTTCTAAATGGCTTACTCCTTATTCTTAAACTGTGGCCCCAGGTTCTGGACTCCCCTCCCCCCAACATCGGGAACACATTTCCTGCCTCTAGTGTGTCCAAGCCCTTAACAATCTTCCAGTCAAGCAAAATAAGTTATTGGGACTTTAGTTTTGTTTAGAGATACAGCGCAGATCCCTGGACAATAAACGTAGGTAAGAACCACAGATGCTGGTCTGAAGAAGGGTCTCATACTATAAAATGCATCGTTACAGCAGAACTGAAGACAGACACGAAATGCTGGAGTAACTCAGCGGGACAGGCAGCGTCTCTGGAGAAGGAATGGGTGGCGTTTTGGGTCGAGACCCTTCTTCAGATGGCCATGTTCCTCACATAGAAAATAGGTGCAGGAGTAGGCCATTCGGCCCTTCGAGCCTGCACCGCCATTCAATATGATCATGGCTGATCATCCAACTCGGTATCCTGTACCTGCCTTCTCTCCATACCCCCTGATCCCTTTAAGCCACAAGGGCCACATCTAACTCCCTCTTAATTATAGCCAACGAACTGTGGCCTCAGCTACCTTCTGTGGCAGAGAATTCCAGAGATTCACCACTCTCTGTGTGAAAACAGTTGAACAGAGGGATCTGGGAATAACCGTGCATAGTTCCTTGAAGGTGGAATCTCATATAGATAGGGTGGTAAAGAAAGCTTTTGGTATGCTAGCCTTTATAAATCAGAGCATTAAGTATAGAAGCTGGGATGTAATGTTAAAATTGTACAAGGCATTGGTGAGACCAAATCTGGAGTATGGTGTACAATTTTGGTCGCCCAATTATAGGAAGGATGTCAACAAAATAGAGAGAGTACAGAGGAGATTTACTAGAATGTTGCCTGGGTTTCAACAACTAAGTTACAGAGAAAGGTTGAATAAGTTAGGTCTTTATTCTCTGGAGCGCAGAAGGTTAAGGGGGGACTTGATAGAGGTCTTTAAAATGATGAGAGGGATAGACAGAGTTGATGTGGGCAAGCTTTTCCCTTTGAGAATAGGGAAGATTCAAACAAGAGGACATGACTTCAGAATTAAGGGTCAGAAGTTTAGGGGTAACATGAGGGGGAACTTCTTTACTCAGAGAGTGGTAGCGGTGTGGAATGAGCTTCCAGTGGAAGTGGTGGAGGCAGGTTCGTTGGTATCATTTAAAAATAAATTGGATAGGCATATGGATGAGAAGGGAATGGAGGGTTATGGTATGAGTGCAGGCAGGTGGGACTAAGGGAAAAAAGTTGTTCGGCACGGACTTGTAGGGCCGAGATGGCCTGTTTCCGTGCTGTAATTGTTATATGGTTATATGGTTTCGGGTCGAAACCCGGAAGGGTTTCGGCCCGAAACGTAGCCTATTTCCTATAGTGGAGATTGTTCAACTCTTTGCATGGAGCGAAGGAAATAGGAAACGTTGCCCATTTCCTTCGCTCCATAGATGCTGCTGCACCCGCTGAGTTCCTCCAGCACTTTTGTCTACCTTCGATTTTCCAGCATCTGCAGTTCCTTCTTAAAAACAAAATAGACACAGAGTGCTGGAGTAACTCAGCGGGACAAAGCAGCATCATCTGTGGAGAGAAGGGTCGGGTCGAGACCCTTCTTCCGACCGAGAGTCAGCGGGAGAGGGAGATACAGAGATAAGGATGTGCAAGGCGTGAAAACCAGTCAGGGTGGAAAACTGGGGGTCTCCGGCGCTGTGAGGCAGCAACTCTACCACTGTAAACAACGGGAGCGAGGAGAGGAGAGAGAGAGAGAGGACAAAGCCTGGCAGGAAATCCCAATCATTCAGTTCAAGTGGATGACGCAATGATACGTTAATGACACATGGCCCTCGGGCACAGGGAAAGGCTTTGTTTTACATACAACCCACAGCTGGCTTCACCGAGCCAGTACACAGAGTTGCCACGTACAGTATCTGGAGCCCACAAAGTTAAAGATCACTGAACAGACCAATCGGCTACCTGTTGCCACAGTGGCAGCAGCTGTGTCCCCTCCCACCCCACCCCCCTCCCCGCTAGGTCCCCCCCTTGTCCTCAGTGCCCCCTCCCGGGTCCCTTCCTTCTCCCCCCCCCCTCCCCCCCCCTCCTGGGTTCCCCTTCCTTCTCAATGCCCCCTCCATTCTATCTCCAACCCCCCCCTCCCCCTCTGTCAGGCCTCTCTTTGTCCCAAGTGCCCCCCACCCTCGCCCCCCCTTCCTTCTCCACGCTCTCTCTAAACTGGACATAAACCAACTCCACACCTGGAGTATTGCGTACAGTTTTGGTCTCCAAATCTGAGGAAGGACATTATTGCCATAGAGGGAGTGCAGAGAAGGTTCACCAGACTGATTCCTGGGATGTCAGGACTGTCTTATGAAGAAAGACTGGATAGACTTGGTTTATACTCTCTAGAATTTAGGAGACTGAGAGGGGATCTTATAGAAACTTACAAAATTCTTAAGGGGTTGGACAGGCTAGATGCAGGAAGATTGCTCCCGATGTTGGGGAAGTCCAGGACAAGGGGTCACAGCTTAAGGATAAGGGGGAAATCCTTTAAAACCGAGATGAGGAGAACTTTTTTCACACAGAGAGTGGTGAATCTCTGGAACTCTCTGCCACAGAGGGTAGTTGAGGCCACAGTTCATTGGCTATATTTAAGAGGGAGTTAGATGTGGCCCTTGTGGCTAAGGGGATCAGAGGGTATGGAGAGAAGGCAGGTACGGGATACTGAGTTGGATGATCAGCCATGATCATATTGAATGGCGGTGCAGGCTCGAAGGGCCGAATGGCCTCTACTCCTGCACCTAATTTCTATGTTTCTATGTTACCAAACGCTGAAACAACTGGCCACCAGTCCCAACGTCCACTGGCTGGAGAATACAGGTTTCCAGCAAGTATCTCCCTCTCAAGGAGAGACACACAGCGTGCTGGAGTAACCCAGTGGGCCAGGCAGCATCTACAGAGCAAAGGAACGGGTGGCGCGTCTGATCAGGACCCTTTACGGACCCCGAGATGCTGCCCGACCCGTTGAGTTACTCCGTTTAAGAAGGAACTGCAGATGCTGGAAAAATCGAAGGTGGACAAAAAAATGCTGGAGAAACTCAGAGGGTGAGGCAGCATCTATGGAGCGAAGGAAATAGGTGGCGTTTCGGGTCGAGACCCTTCTAAACTTATGGTAGACAAAAGTACAGCTGGGGGAAACAGCATCTATGTGGAGCGAAGGAAATAGGCAACGTTTCGGGACGAAACCCGAAGGGTTTCGTCCCGAAACGTTGCCTATTTCCTATAGTGGAGATTGTTCAACTCTTTGCATGGAGCGAAGGAAATAGGCAACGTTTCGGGCCGAGACCCTTCTTCAGACTGATGTGGGGTGTGGGAAGAAGCAAGGAAGAGGCGGAGACAGTGGGCTGTGTGGGAGAGCTGGGAAGGGGAGGGGAAAGAGGGAGAATTGCAGGGACTACCTGAAATTGACTGAGAAGTCAATGTTCATACCGCTGGGGTGTGAAATCCAATTTGCGGTGGGACTCACTCTGATATTTCCTTCGCTCCATAGATGCTGCCTCACCCCGCTGAGTTTCTCCAGCATTTTTGTCTACCCTGTCGAGTTACTCCAGCATGTTGTGTCTTGTCTTTGGTATAAACCAGCACCTGCAGTTCCTTGTATCAATGCTCGGTGAATGCTCGGTGTCAAATTTCTAGCAACTGTTCAATCCTGATTAAAGGCAGTAAAACAGGCAGCAGGTCACCACCCAGAGCCATCTCTGGTTTTCCTTGCAACCAAGTATGAGTTGACAAAATGTCTGCATTTAAATAAGAATCTTATCACATTTCAACCAGCGGTGCTTCTCATACAAGGAACCACTCAGAACTGCATGTATCACCCGGCAGGTGAATTCTGCAGCCATTTTATTACCAACACAATCTACAAAACATTAACATCCAAGGACAGCGAAAGGCTTGACTAGAGTGGACGTGTGGAGAGGATGTCTCCACTAGTGGGAGAGTCTCGGACCAGAGGTCACACAGCCTCAGAATAAGAGGACCTTCTTTTAGGAAGGAGATGAGGTGGAATTTGTTTAAGAAGGAACTGGAGAATGGCGAATTTGTGGAATTCTCTGCCGCAGAAGGTAGTTGAGGCCACAGTTCATTGGCAAAAGTGCTGGAGAAACTCAACCCGATGTTGGGGAAGTCCAGAACAAGGGGTCACAGTTTAAAGATAAGGGGGAAATCTTTTAGGACCGAGATGAGAAAAACATTTTTCGCACAGAGAGTGGCGAATTTGTGGAATTCTCTGCCGCAGAAGGTAGTTGAGGCCACAGTTCATTGGCAATATTTAAAATCGAAGGTAGACAAAAGTGCTGGAGAAACTCAGCGGGTGCAGCAGCATCTATGGAGCGAAGGAAATAGGCAACGTTTCGGGCCGAAACCCGGAAGGGTTTCGACCCGAAACGTTACCTATTTCCTTAGTCACACAGAGAGTGGTGAATCTCTGGAATTCTCTGCCGCAGAAGGTAGTTGAGGCCACACAGTTCATTGGCTATATTTAAGAGGGAGTTAGATGTGGCCCTTGTGGCTAAAGGGATCAGGGGGTATGGAGAGAAGGCAGGTACAGGATACTGAGTTGGATGATCAGCCGTGATCATATTGAATGGCGGTGCAGACTCGAAGGGCTGAATGGCCTACTCCTGCACCTATTTTCAATGTTTCTATGTTTTGGCCCGAAACGTTGCCTATTTCCTTCAGGGTTTCGGCCCGAAACGTTGCCTATTTCCTTCGCTCCATAGATGCTGCTGCACCCGCTGAGTTTCTCCAGCACTTTTGTCTACCCAAGGAGGAATTTCTTCAGATGGAAGGTGGCGAATCTGTGGAATTCTTTGCCACGAAAGGCTGTGGAGACCAAGTCAGTGTATACGGCAGAGATAGATAGATTCTTGATTAGTACGGGTGTCAGGGGTTACGGGGAGAAGGCAGGAGAATGGGGTCAGGAGGGAGAGATAGATCAGCCATGATTGAATGGCGGAGTAGACTTGATGGGCCGAATGGCCTAATTCTGCAGCTGTCAGTCACGAGCTGGGCTATCCCACCAACAAAAGCAATCCTGACCTTCCACCTGTCCCATTGGGAGACCAAACTATCTGAAGAAGGGTTCAAGAAGGAACTGCAGATGCTGGAAAATCGAAGGTAGACAAAAATGCTGGAGAAACTCAGAGGGTGCAGCAGCATCTATGTGGAGCGAAGGAAATAGGCAACGTTTCCTTCGTCCCATGCAAAGAGTTGAACAATCTCCACTATAGGAAATAGGTAACGTTTCGGGCCGAAACCCTTCCGGGTTTCGGCCCGAAACGTTGCCTATTTCCTTCGCTCCACATAGATGCTGCTGCACCCGCTGAGTTTCTCCAGCATTTTTGTCTACCTTCGATTTTCCAGCATCTGCAGTTCCTTCTTGAACAAATATCTTTAATCGGACATTATCTTGCACGAAACACCTGTATCTGTACAGTGTGAGTGGCTCGTTTGTAACCATGTATTGTCTTTCTGCTGACTGGATACCAGGCAACAAAAAGCTTTTCCCTGTACCTCAGTACACGGGACAGTAATAGACTAAACTGAATTGTCGGACTGTAGCACTGGCCTGTCCAACAGGGCTCCAGACAGCTCGGAGAATCTTGGAGCTGCCCGAAGGCGTAACTGCAAACGAGTTATTGAAGCAGAAAGGAATTTTTTAATTGGTATCCACAGCACGCAAGTTCAGGATTTGAATCCCAGCTTGCTTGCCGGGTTCAGGCATTGAAACTTGGGAAGGCCCAGGAGGAACAAGCAGAATGATTACAGAGGGAATCTGTGGAATTCATTGCCACAGACGGCTGTGGAGGCCAAGTCAGTGGATATTTTTAAGGCAGAGATAGATAGATTTTTGATTAGTACGGGTGTCAGGGGTTATGGGGAGAAGGCAGGAGAATGGGGTTAGCAGGAAAAGTTAGATCAGCCATGATTGAATGGCAGAGTAGACTTGATGGGCCGAATGGTCTTATAGAAACATAGAAATTAGGTGCAGGAGTAGGCCATTCGGCCCTTCCAGCCTGCACCGCCATTCAATATGATCATGGCTGATCATCCAACTCAGTATCCCGTACCTGCCTTCTCTCCATACCGTCTGATCCCCTTGGCCACAAGGGCCACATCTAACTCCCTCTTAAATATAGCCAATGAACTGTGGCCTCAACTACCCTCTGTGGCAGAGAGTTCCAGAGATTCACCACTCTCTGTGTGAAAAAAGTTCTCCTCATCTCAGTTTTAAAGGATTTCCCCCTTATCCTTAAGCTGTGACCCCTTGTCCTGGACTTCCCCAACATCGGGAACAATCTTCCTGCATCTAGCCTGTCCAACCCCTTAAGAATTTTGTAAGTTTCTTATGAAATTAATTTATGAAGGAACAGTGAGTTTGCAGTTTCGGGGCACTAGTGAATTCTGGAGGGTCGGAGTGGTGGTGAGAATTAAAAACAAGGGTGGGATTGTTAGAATTCAAGGCTTTGCCAGACATGAAACCAGACTGTTCACAGACACAGTAGTGATGGGGAAATGCAGAATATCCATTGAAAGCCAGATAACATCTCGTTTAAATATTACTGTGTGTTCTGACACGTTTTACTGCATAATTGTGTAGAAGGGGAATGTTAAATTAATGTAGAATGTACAAATGTGTTTACTTTTATATTAGCATGTATATCTAGTTTACAGATAGAGCGCGGAAACAGGCCCTTCGGCCCACTGAGTCCATGCTGTCCAGCGATCCCTGCACACTAAGACGATCCTGCATGTACTAGGGACAATTTACAACTTTTACTGAAGCCGATTAACCTGCAAACCTGCACGTCTTTGGAGTGTGGGAGGAAACCGGAGCGCCTGGAGAAAACCCACGCGGTCCCGGGGAGAGCGTGCAAACTCCGTTCCCGGGTCTCTGGCGCGGCAAGGCAGCGGCTCTACCCGCTGCACCACCCTGCGCCCACGGTGGTTCATGTAAATTCCACCACGGTCAAAGCTGTCAGAAGTCAGAGAGACACGGCTGGAGTAACTCAGTCAAGGCGACTGTGCCATAAATGTGGAAATCAGTGGAAGAGCAACAATTCTGAAATTCTTTCCCTCTCCCCCCTGGGTTGCAGGTTCCTCTCAAATCCGCAGACGACACAACCCTGATTGGACTGATCCAGGATGGGAAGGAATCTGCCTACAGACAGGAAGTGTCACAGCTGGTGTCCTGGTGCCATTGCAACAACCTGGAGCTCAATGCTCTTAAGACAGTGGAATTGATTGTAGACTTTAGGAGAGCTCCACAGACTATAGGAGAGCTCCACAGATGCTCCACAGATGTGACTGTGGTGTTGTTGATGGTGACTCACCATCAAGAACACCACAGTCACATCTGTGGAGTCTTTTAAGTTCCTTGGAACCATAATCTCCAAGGACTCCAAGTGGGGGGGCCACCATCAACTCCACAGTCAAAAAGGCCCAACAGAGGATGTACTTCCTGCAGCAGCTGAGGAAACACAATCTGCCACGGGCAATGATGGTCCAATTCTACACGGCCATCGTAGAGTCTGTCCTCACCTACTCCATCATGGTCTGGTTTTGCTCAGCCACCAAGCACGACATCCGGAGGCTGCAGCGAATCATCAGATCAGCTGAGAAGGTTATTGGCTGCAACCTTCCCACCCCCCATCGACAAACTGTACACTGCAAGGGCCAGGAAGCGAGGGGGCAAGATCATCTCTGACCCCTCTCACCCTGGTCACAAACTCTTTGAATCACTTCCCTCTGGAAGGCGACTCCGGACTGCAAAGCTGCCACAGCCCAGACATAAACACAGCTTTATTCCACGAGTAGTTGCTCTACTCAACAGCCAAAAATCTGTAGCCTCATTTTGCTCTGGTTTTTAATTTCATTCTTCACATGTTTAAATTATAATGTTTGATGTTTAATTGACTACTGTATATCGTGTTGTGAGCAGAGCGCCAAGGCAAATTCCTTGTATGTGTACACACTTGGCTAATAAAATGGATTCTTTTTTTTTTTAAATAGTCATTTGATCTATCATCACCTCGCCGACTTCTTGGAAGCAATAACTGAATGGACAAACTCACTCACGCACAAAGGCAGATATATCAACGAGGAACATTATGTGGGGGGGGGAGAAATAGGACTCCAGTTAACCAGAACCGATGGGCAAAATAATCGTACAGTCTCACAGTGTGGAAGCAGGCCCTTCGGCCCAACATGCCCCATCTATACTAGTCCCACCTGCCCGCGTTTGATTCAAATCACTTCAAACCAGTCTTATCTAAATCTTTGTCTCAATGTTGCATAATAGTTGTGATAGTCCCTGCCTCAACTACCTCTTCCGGCAGCTTGTTCCGAACATCTACCGACCTTTGTGTAAAAAAATATAAATAGTTGCCCCTCAGATTCCTGTTAAATCTCTCCTTCCACCTTAAACCTGTATCCTTGGTTCTTGACCCCCCCTACCCTGGACAAGAGTCCCTGTGTATCTATCCATCTACCCTCGCAGGGTTTTTTACCCCACCATAAGGTCGCCCCTTCTCATCCTCCTGTGCCAGCCTGCTCAGCCTCTCCCTGTAGCTCTGGCCCCCTCCAGTCCCGGCACCTTCCTCATCTCTCTCCCCCAATACACCCCACCCCTGAGTTTGCATGGAGCAAGCTGTGTCTAGTTCAGCTTCTGTGTTTATCTTTTGGTCGGAAACCAAAAGCTGGAACCATTTAAAAACCCAAACCGGAAATATATCCGAGTTTAAAAACTGGCCCCGCTCACGGTACAGTGGGGAAGTGTTAGGGGGCAGGGGTGGAGGGAAGGTTGGGGGAGAGGGGTGAGAGAGGTAGTGGGTGGGTGGGTGGGGAGGGGGGAGAGAGAGAGAGGGATAGTAACCGGAGAATGAGGGCACCCGCCTGGCCACCCAATCCTGTTCCCAGGAAACTTTAGACCAAGTTTTGGAAAAGTTGTGGAAACTTTTTGAAAAGTTGGAAAAAGTTCCCCTCAAAAGTTTGTTCCAGCTTCTCCAGGCTGTACAGAGAGAACTTGCACTCACCGAGCTGAGGCCGTTTGCCGAATCCTTCGCCTCTCTCCCCACAGTCTCTGTGTGTGTGTGTGTGTGTCTCTCCCGCCGGCGGCCGCTCCTCTGGGCTCTGCTGTACAGCGAGACACTAAAACCACGCCCAGCTCCCAATGGGAGAAGGAACTTCCTCCTTGTACACATCTGCTGGCTGCTGGTGGGACTGCAGGAAGAAGTCGACTTCCCAATTCCATTAACCCCTGTCCCACTTGGGAAACCTGAACGGGGACCTACATAGAAACATAGAAATTAGGTGCAGGAGTAGGCCATTCGGCCCTTCGAGCCTGCACCGCCATTCAATATGATCATGGCTGATCATCCAACTCAGTATCCCGTACCTGCCTTCTCTCCATACCCCCTGATCCCCTTAGCCACAAGGGCCACATCTAACTCCCTCTTAAATATAGCCAATGAACTGTGGCCTCAACTATCCTCTGTGTGAAGAGTTCCAGAGATTCACCACCTCTGGAGACTTTGAGCCCCCACCCAAGGTTTCCGTGCGGTCCCCGGAGGTTTTTGTCAGTCTCCCTACCTGCTTCCACTACCTGCAACCTCCGGCAACCTCCGGCAACCACCTGCAACCTTGGCTGGGGGCTCAAAGTCTCCAGAGTTCAGGTTTCCCAAGTGGGACAGGGAACTCAGCAGGTCAGGCAGCATCTCTGGAGAAGGAGAAACGAACACGCACGCACACAGGACACGTTGAGGCTGGTTTACCAATGAAACACCAGGTGCCTCTTATAGAAACTTACAAAATTCTTAAGGGGTTGGACAGGCTAGATGCAGGAAGATTGCTCCTGAGATACACAAAAAAGCTGGAGAAACTCAGCGGGTGCAGCAGCATCTATGTGGAGCGAAGGAAATAGGCAACGTTTCGGGCCGAAACCCGGAAGGGTTTCGACCCGAAACGTTACCTATTTCCTTAGGGCCGAAACACTTCTTCAGACTCATTGTTCCCGATGTTGGGGAAGTCCAGAACAAGGGGTCACAGTTTAAGGATAAGAGGGAAGGAAATCTTTTAGGACCGAGATGAGAAAACAAAAAATCACACAGAAAGTGGTGAATCTGTGGAATTCTCTGCCACAGAAGGTAGTTGAGGCCACACAGTCCATTGGCTAGAATTAAGAGAGAGTTAGATGTGGCCCTTGTGGCTAAGGGGATCAGGGGGTATGGAGAGAAGGCAGGTACGGGATACTGAGTTGGATGATCAGCCATGATCATATTGAATGGCGGTGCAGGCTCGAAGGGCCGAATGGCCTACTCCTGCACCTAATTTCTATGTTTCTATGTTTCTAAAACATAAAGTTATGAACTTATGACAGTTATGCGTTCAGTAAAATAACTCTGGGCTGATGAACCTCCAGCATTTCTTCTTCCTGCAGAGTAGATGGCGATATATTTGCTTAATTTGACTGAGGTGGCCACTGAGATGTTTTTAACAATATCTCCTGTTTAGTTTGGTTTTGTTTAGTTTAGAGATACAGTGTGGAAACAGGCCCTTCGGCCCACCGAGTCCGTGCCGCCCAACTATCCCATTTTCTAGTTATTAGCTCTAAGTTCGCAGCAAAGGTAATGACTCATAAACTACTCAGAATTTTGTCTTTCACAAATGGACCTTTGCCCAAAAAACTCACCAATTCTGAGCTGTAAAGTTCACCGTGGTTATGGCTTTGGAGGGTCAATTAGAAACAGGCACTAGATTAATAGAATATGATACTGGAGGGAAAAAAAGAAGTCTTAGACAATAGACAATAGGTGCAGGAGTAGGCCATTCGGCCCTTCGAGCCAGCACCACCATTCAATGTGATCATGGCTGATCATCCCCAATCAGTACCCCGTTCCTGCCTTCTCTCCATATCCCCTGACTCCGCTATTTTTTAAGAGCCCTATCTAGCTCTCTCTTGAAAGCATCTAGAGAACCTGCCTCCACCTCCCTCTGAGGCAGAGAATTCCACAGACTCGCCACTCTCTGTGAGAAAAAGTGTTTCCTCGTCTCCGTTCTAAATGGCTTACCCCTTATTCTTAAACTGTGTGTGGCCCCTGGTTCTGGACTCCCCCAACATCGGGAACATGTTTCCTGCCTCTAGCGCATCCAAACCCTTAACAATCTTATATGTTTCAATAAGATACCCTCTCATCTGTAGCCTCCCATTGATATGGTATTTTGTTGGTTCACATGCTTGATCAATGGTGTTTTATCATTAATGTTTTATTATTATTAATGTTTAGTGTTTTCGGAGTCATTCGTAACTGTCAATCAGTTTGTACTCGCTAGAATTTAGAAGATTGAGGGAGGATCTTATAGAAACTTACAAAATTCTTAAGGGGTTGGACAGGCTAGATGTAGGAAGATTGTTCCCGATGTTGGGGAAGTCCAGCGGGTGCAGCAGCATCTATGTGAAGCGAAGGAAATAGGCAACGTTTCGGGCCGAAACCCGGAAGGGTTTCGACCCGAAACGTTACCTATTTCCTTAGGGCCGAAACACTTCTTCAGACTCATTGTTCCCGATGTTGGGGAAGTCCAATACAAGGGGTCATAGTTTAAGGATAAGGGGGAAATCTTTTAGGACCGAGATGAGGAAAACATTTTTCACACAGAGAGTGGTGAATCTGTGGAATTCTCTGCCACAGAAGGTAGTTGAGGCCACAGTTCATTGGCTATATTTAAGAGGGAGTTAGATGTGGCCCTTGTGGCTAAAGGGATCAGGGGGTATGGAGAGAAGGCAGGTACAGGATACTGAGTTGGATGATCAGCCAAAAACTCAGCAGGTGCAGCAACATCTATGGAGCGAAGGAAATAGGCAACGTTTCGTCCCGAAACCCTTTGGGTTTCGACCCGAAACGTTGCCTATTTTCTTTGGGTTTCGGCCCCATTTGAAGACAGTTGAGGCCACAGTTCATTGGCTATATTTAAGAGGGAGTTAGATGTGCATCTTGTGGCTAAAGGAATCAGCGGGTATGGAGAGAAGGCAGGGATGGGATACTGAGTTGGATGATCAGCCATGATCATATTGAATGGCGGTGCAGGCTCGAAGGGCCGAATGGCCTCTACTCCTGCACCTATTTTCTATGGTTCTATGTTTCACTGTATGTCATGTTGTTACTTGTGGGCGGAGCACCAAGGCAAATTCCTTGTATGTGAAGACCAATAAACTTACTTACTAATCTCTAAACTAAACTAAAATCATAGACTACATCGGGCTAAAAAGCAGGAGCAGCAGATAATTAAGACGGACAGTCCGGTGACACTTCCTTGGAAGAGGATTACAGAATTCTTGTTGCAACTGTTGAGGGATTTGGTAAGTGGGCAGTGGGCAGCGTGCCCAGGCAGAGCTACAGTTGGCCTTGAGTGAGTGAGTGAGTGAGTGAGTGAGTGAGTGAGTGAGTGAGTGAGTGAGTGAGTGAGTGAGTGAGTGAATGAATGAGGCCCAGCATTAATCCGTGGGACAGTTCACTGGGCTGGAAAGGATTGAGTGAGATTGACCCAGCTCAGCGGAGCTCAGCAGAATGAAAAGCAATTCTATTAAAATACTGACAGCTCCAAAGGAGGGGGTTTAACAAGACAATCTCTAAGGTGCTGTCACCTCAGGATGGAGGCTCTTGGCCCTGTAGATATACAGACAAGATGTAATAATAAGGAACTGCAGATGCTGGTTTATACCAGAGACGGACATCCAGGTTCAGGAGCAGCTTCTTCACGCTAACTATCAGGCTATTAAACACACATAACCTCCACATACGCTCTGAACTAGATAAACAATAATAGTGTGACATTATATTCACACTATTATTGTTTATTTATTTGTCTGATTTTGTATATATACTGAACTTTTATATATATATATGTACACACACACACACACACACACACACACACACACACACAAACACACACACACACACACACACATATACACACACACACAAACACACACACACACACACACACACACACACACACACACACACACACACACACACACACACACACACACACACACACACACATATACACACACACACAAACACAAACACATATACACACACACACATATACACACATATCCACACACATATACACACACACACATATACACACACACATACACACACACACACACACACACACACACACACACACACACACACACACACACACACATACACACACAAACACACACACACATACACACATATACACACACACACACACACACACACACATATATACACACACATATACACACATACACACATACTCACACACATACACACACATACACACACATATACACACACAAATACACACACACACATATATGTATCTATATTACTAAAAGTCTGATATTGACCACTTCCTGTTGTTCTGTATATTAATTTTAGAAAAAACGCTGCCACTTATGGCTGTGATTTTTGGCCATCTTACTCAGAGTCCCCCTCCGCTGCGCAGGGCAAGAGGATTTTTCCCATCGATTAAAAATAAAAGAGTTATTAGTGTTTAAAAAAATGTTGAGATTCTCTCTCCTGAATATTGGAATTGGTGGAGAGGTGGAATATTGCGCTGGGGGACTAGCCCTCCCATGTGATGCTGGGACCCAACGGGTCCCACTTAGTCTAGTATATATATATATATATGCTAGATTATACATTTTGTTGTTACATATTATGGGTCTTACAGAGTATTATGTTCACATATCTCTTGTGTTGCCCCAAGTAAGAATTCCATTGTTCCGTACTGGGACATTGGAGAATAAAACACACTACTCTGGGCGCTCCGGTTTCCTCACACACGTCAGAGACGTCCAAGTTTGTAGGTTCATTGGGTTGGTACAAATTGTATTGTATTGTATTGTATTCAAATTTATTGTCATTGTCCCAATTTGGGACAACGAAATGAATTTCCCTTACAGGCAGTATCATAAAAAAATCACAAAGAAATAATAAAAATAAATAATAAATAAATAATAAAACATATTAAAAATAAAATTGAAATTGAATTAAAATGTAAAAAAAGCACAAACACAGAAGTCCACGACACAACATAACATAAATGGCACCAAGGTGAGGATGGCACCATAGTCCAGCCAGCCTCCCCTCCGTGTTCATCCGTGGACGGGGCCTTCCGAGCACCTGCAGTCGCCGCCCCGGGTGGCCCGATGTCCCTGGTGTGTGCGGGATAGTGTTAACGGTCGCTGGTCGGCGTGGACTCGGTGGGCCGAGATGGCCTGTTTCCGCGCTGTGTCTGTAAGCGTTGAGATCGAGACCAATGAGACCAAAAACAACTTGTTCTCTTTGTATTCATATATCTTTTATTTACATTAAGTACTGCAAATATTAAAGTAATGAATGTACATGAGAGTGGTTAGATAGATGTCGGGGATGAGCAACTCCCAGTTCACGTCCTCCAACCCGGTTTCAACGTCTTCAGAAATGGATGATCAATATTCTCTTTATCTTGTGGTCATTTTAAGAACATAAAATACAGGAAGTGGGTCCCTTGGATCTGCTCCATCAGGCAGGGAGATATTCTCTGACACTTGGCTTCAATATCGCCTTTCCATATCTCCCCATCCGTATCCCTCAATCCCATCGGTGCCCGAGAACCGATCAAACGCAACGAACCATCTGGGATAAGGAATTCCAAAAAAAACATCCTCCCCATGCGTGGCCCGGTGGCGCAGCGGGTGGAGCTGATGCCTCACAGCGCCAGCAGAAAGGAGAAAGGAAGAGGGGGAGCCAGAGGGCTGAGGGAGAGCTGAGAAGGGGAGGAGACAGCAAGGGCTACCGGAATCTGGAGTGTGGGAGGAAACCGGAGCACCTGGAGAAAACCCATGCAGGTCACGGGGAGAACGTGCAAACTCCGTACAGACAGCGCCCGTAGTCGGGATCGAACCCGGGTCTCTGGCGCTGTGAGGCAGCAACTCTGCCCGCTGCTCCACCGTGTCACCCAGGTCTGAATAATTAACTGGCAAGGGATAATAGAGAGACTAGTGTCTGTCGCTGTCTGTAGTAGCTGTCTGAAGAAGGGTTTCGGCCCGAAACGTTGCCTATTTCCTTCGCTCCATAGATGCTGCTGCACCCGCTGAGTTTCTCCAGCTTTTTTGTGTAACCTTCGATTCTCCAGCATCTGCAGTTCCCTCTGAAACACTAGTGTCTTTCTAGTTGGCCTTGGAAGATTATAAGATCATAAGTGATTGGGCTAGAATTAGGCCCTTCGGCCCATCAGGTCTATTCTGGCATTCCACCATGGCTGACATCTCTCTCCCTCCTAACCCCATTATTCTCCTGCCTTCTCCCCATAAACACCTGCAGAATGGTGACCAGTAGCGGGAATGTGGGAATATGGAGAGGAACGTTGATCCCTGGAATAGGACCAACGAGAGTGAACAATTCCAGTCACATCAAGACACTGAAACACAAATAATTTTTATAGAAAGGAATAGATCCCTTTGAGCAATCCGAGTGGGAGAATCATAGATTCTTTTAAGTGCTTTAGAACTCTAAGTTATTTCGATTATTATTAACAGCGATGCATCGGAGGGAAAAACAAAATCTGAATCTAGATTTTTGTCAAGCATTTAAAATCATATAACAAGTAAAAAATAATATTAAATCTCTGTAAGTACATTTAAAATTAAAAAGAGCATTGCCTTTTCCTATTCAAAAAAAAATATTCACAGAATACAAAATTAAATCAGTACAATTAGTTGAACATTCTCCAAAGGTTAAAACAGTTCACGTCTCATTATAGAAGCGATCGGAGTCAAACAGGCGGCTGCTTTCAACTACATCAGCTCAATATCAGTGCAAACGTACTCTGATGCTAACAAACCATGAGGGGTTTAGAGCAGTTAGTTGCTTCTCAAACTGTATTAGTGACAATACAACTCAATGATCAGACGGGGACAGGGGAGTTTGTGTTGCAAATGTTCCCTTCTTTGCCGAGTGCGGCCCCAACTCCTTGACTGTTCTGGCTCGCTGGTTCAGCTCACGTTTGGCCTCCCTGTAATGGCCAATGGTGGTCGCAGCTGACTGGCTACCCCCTTCAACGTACCAACGGACCATTATTATGCCCCTGTCCCAGTTAGGAAACCTGAACGGAAACCTCTGGAGACTTTGCGCCCCACCCAAGGTTTCCGGGCGGTTCCCGGAGGTTTTTGTCAGTCTCCCTAATGGTCGAGAGCGGTTTCCGCTTATTCTATGTTCTGCCGATTATTTCAAAAAATTCAAAACCGGCCGCGACTAAAAATAGGTTGCCGTTTTAAAAATCGGTCATTTTTTAGTCGAAGCCAGTTGCGATGCTAGTTGAAGGTGGTTGCCGGAGGTTGCAGGTGGTTGCCGGAGGTTGCAGGTGGTTGCCGGAGGTTGCCGGTGGTTGCCGGAGGTTGCCGGAAGTTGCAGGTGGTTGCCAGAGGTTGCAGGTGGTTGCCGGAGGTTGCAGGTGGTTGCAGGTGGTTGCCGGAGGTTGCCGGAGGCTGCCGGAGGTTGCAGGTGGTTGCCGGAGGTTGCAGGTGGTTGCCGGAGGTTGCCGGAGGTTGCAGGTGGTTGCCGGAGGTTGCCGGAGGTTGCAGGTGGTTGCCGGAGGTTGCAGGTGGTTGCCGGAGGTTGCCGGAGGTTGCAGGTGGTTGCCGGAGGTTGCAGGTGGTTGCCGGAGGTTGCAGGTGGTTCCCGGAGGTTGCAGGTGGTTCCCGGAGGTTGCAGGTGGTTGCCGGTGGTTGCAGGTGGTTGCCGGTGGTTGCAGGTGGTTGCCGGAGGTTGCAGGTGGTTGCCGGAGGTTGCCGGAGGTTGCAGGTGGTTGCCGGAGGTTGCAGGTAAGACCTTCCACTACCTGCAACCACCGGCAACCTCCGGCAACCACCTTCAACTTGCATCGCAACCGGCTTCGACTAAAGAATTACCAATTTTTAAAACGGCAACCTATTATTAGTCGCAGCCGGTTTTGATTTTTTTGAAATAATCGGCAGAACATAGAATAAGCGGAAACCACTGTCGACTGTTAAAGGGAGACTGACAAAAACCTCCGGGAACCTCACGGAAACCTTGGGTGGGGCGCAAAGTCTCCAGAGGTTTCCGTTCAGGTCTCCTAAGTGGGACAGGGGCATTTTTACTGCACAGTAATATACTAGTGGACCATTACTGCACCATCACTGTACACAGTAATGTATTATTGTGTGGCGCCGTCTGGTGGTCGAGCCACGTATTGCTGGAACAAAACCTGGTCAGGAGATGTTCAAGGGGGAACTGCAGATGCTGGAAAATCGAAGGTAGACAAAAGTGCTGGAGAAACTCAGCGGGTGCAGCAGCATCTGTGGAGCGAAGGAAATAGGCAACGTTTCGGGCCGAAACCCTGGAAGGGTTTCGGCCCGAAACGTTACCTATTTCCTTCGCTCCACAGATCAGCCATGATTGAATGGCGGAGTAGACTTGATGGGCCGAATGGCCTAATTCTACTCCTATGACCTCATGATCATCCAGGAGACGCAATGGAACGTTACCTATTTCCTTTGGGTTTCGGCCCGAAACGTTGCCTATTTCCTTCGCTCCACATAGATGCTGCTACACCCGCTGAGTTTCCCTACCTTGGTCAAGAGAGCTGGGACTATCACGAGACAGGGGAGTTGATTAAGCAAGGCGCCTGATTGCAACAGCAGGAACTTTGCTCAAGAACTTACCAAACGCGTGCGTGTGCCAAAACTGTATTACTTCATAAAACATTGTTTTGTTCATAATGTTTAGATCTCCAGAATTGGCCCAATTACAGTCCCATTACTGTACAGTGATGTATTATTGGCCCATTACAGTACCATTACAGTACAGTAATATAACATTGGCCCATTACAGTCCCATTACAGTACAGTGATGTATTATTGGCCCATTACAGTCCCATTACAGTACAGTGATGTAATATTGGACCATTACAGTCCCATTACAGTACAATGATGTAATATTGGACTATTACAATCCCATTACAGTACCATGATGTATTGTTGGACCATTACAGTCACATTACAGTACAGTGATGTAATATTGGACTATTACAATCCCATTACAGTACAGTGATGTAATATTGGACCAT
>JAWMAR010000023.1:10502951-10505451 GCA_036785375.1 Leucoraja ocellata
ACCACTCTCTGTGAGAAAAAGTGTTTCCTCGTCTCCGTTTTAAATGGCTTACTCCTTATTCTTAAACTGTGTGTGTGTGGCCCCTGGTTCTGGACTGCTCCCCCCAACATCGGGAACATGTTTCCTGCCTCTAGTGTGTCCAAGCCCTTAACAATCTTGTTGCTGCCGGTCCCGCTGAGTTAAAGGGCTGTCCCACTTCCACCACCTAATTCATCCCCTATTTCACTCGTGGACATTTTTCATCAGGCAAGAAAAACGCCCCGACCTACATGATGCCACTAGTAGCTACGACCAGGTGCTGCTACGACCATGCTGCGAGTATGAGTCGAGGGCAAACTCGGCACAGGTTGTGAATTAGGTCTGGCCCTTAACTCCAGCATTGTGTGTCTGACTCGGCTTGTACTCGCTAGAATTTAGAAGATTGAGGGGGGACCTTATAGAAACTTACAAAATTCTTAAGGGGTTGGACAGGCTAGATGCAGGAAGATTGTTCCCGATGTTGGGGAAGTCCAGCGGGTGCAGCAGCATCTATGTGGAGCGAAGGAAATAGGCAACGTTTCGGGCCGAAACCCGGAAGGGTTTCGACCCGAAACGTTACCTATTTCCTTAGGGCCGAAACACTTCTTCAGACTCATTGTTCCCGATGTTGGGGAAGTCCAGAACAAGGGGTCACAGTTTAAGGATAAGGGGAAATCTTTTAGAACCAAGACGAGGAAAACTTTTTTCACACAGAGAGTGGTGAATTTCTGGAATTCTCTGCCGCAGAGGGGCCAGTTGAGGCCACACAGTTCATTGGCTAGATTTAAGAGGGAGTTAGATGTGGCCCTTGTGGCTAAAGGGATCAGAGGGTATGGAGAGAAGGCAGGTACGGGATACTGAGTTGGATGATCAGCCATGATCATATTGAATGGCGGTGCAGGCTCGAAGGGCCGAATGGCCTCTACTCCTGCACCTATTTTCTATGTTTCTATGTAAACCAGCATCTGCAGTTCCTTCCCAAGCAAACCAGACTGGTGGACGTAGGAACAAAGACACTGTAGGTGATGGTTGAGGAAGGGAGGGGGGGAGGTGAAGGGGAAGGAGAGAGGGAGAGGGGGAGGGGAGGGAGAGAGGGAGAGGGAGAGGGGGAGGGGGAAAAGGGGGGGGAGAGGGGAAGGAAGGGGGGGGAGGGTGGAAGAGGAGAGGCGATTTGGGGAAGGGGATGGAGATTGAGGGGGAGGGGAGGGGGAGGGAGAGAGGGAGAGGGGAAAGTGGGAGGGAAGAGGAGAGAGGGAGAGGCGGAGGGTGAGAGGATGGGGGGGAAGGGGTGGAGATGGAGGGGGAGGAGGGAGGGGGAGGGGGGAGAGGGGAAGGGGAGAAAAGGGGAGGGGAGAGGGAAGGGGGGCGGAGGAGGAAGAGGAGAGGCGATTTGGGGAAGGGGATGCGGTGGGAGAGAAGGCTAAAGGACAATGTGTATTGCAGCTCCACTGCTGTGGAGACTGGTTCCCGCCTCCTGCTCCTGCAGTGAATCAGCAGCTTGTGCAGAGGCCACGGGCCGGGCTGGGCCCATTGCAGGCAGGAACCGCAGTGAGGCAGCATTGCATTGCCACAGGCGATCGATCCATGGCAGAGAGAGGGGTGAAATGTAGCAGCTCTCTCTCTCTCTCTCTGTGTCTCTGTCGCAGCTTCCACCTGCAGCAGAATTCAGGCCCGTTCTGGTTTTGACCCAAGACAGCCACAAAAAGCTGGAGTTTGTAGCCTGTACTGGAGCAGACCAGCAAGAACTCTGCTTAGTGTTGTCTAATGAACCAGATTTAATAAAGGGAACTCGAGGTAAAGGAACCGCTAGGAGGTAGATGATGTTTTAATCTGCAATTTGAGAGGGAGAAGTCTCAGTGTCGCAGTTGAACAAAGGGGACGATGAAGGCATGAGGGAGGAGCTGGCCAAGGTCAAATGAAACATGATCCTGGCAGGAACGACGGTGGAACAGCAATGGCAGGGATTTCTGAGCATAATCCAGAAGATGCAGGATCTTCGAGGAAGAAAGATTCTAAGGGGAGTTAGAGGCGACTGTGGGTGACGAGGTTAGTTAGGGATAGAATTAAACTGCAGATGCTGGGCTGGTTTAAACCGAAGATAGTCACAAAAAGCTGGAGTAACTCAGCGGGGCAGGTAGCAAGAATGACCCATCCCTACTCTCCAGAGATGCTGCCTGTCCCGCTGAGTTACTCCGGCTTTTTGCGACTATCTTCGGTTTAAAGCAGCCCAGCGTCTGCAGTTCCTTCCTCCACATGAGGTGGAGGTGATGGAAGCACCATACAGAAGCCTGACAACAGGGGGGAAACATAGACATAGAAACATAGAAATTAGGTGCAGGAGTAGGCCATTCGGCCCTTCGAGCCTGCACCGCCATTCAATATGATCATGGCTGATCATCCAACTCAGTATCCCGTACCTGCCTTCTCTCCATACCCCCTGATCCCTTTAGCCACAAGGGCCACATCTAACTCCCTCTTAAAT
>JAWMAR010000023.1:10510451-10584220 GCA_036785375.1 Leucoraja ocellata
CCTGGCACCCTTAGTCCTGGCACCCTTAGTCCTGGCACCCTTAGTCCCTAGCACCTTAGGCCCTAGCACCCTTAGCCCTGGCACCCTTAGTCCCTAGCACCCTTAGCCCTGGCACCCTTAGTCCTGGCACCCTTAGTCCTGGCACCCTTAGCCCTGGCACCCTTAGCCCTAGCACCCTTAGCCCTGGCACCCTTAGTCCCTAGCACCCTTAGTCCCTAGCACCCTTAGCCCTGGCACCCATAGCCCTGGCACCCTTAGTCCTGGCACCCTTAGTCCTGGCACCCTTAGCCCTGGCACCCTTAGCCCTAGCACCCTTAGCCCTGGCACCCTTAGTCCCTAGCACCCTTAGTCCCTAGCACCCTTAGCCCTGGCACCCATAGCCCTGGCACCCTTAGTCCCTGGCACCCTTAGCCCTGGCACCCTTAGTCCCTGGCACCCTTAGTCCCTGGCACCCTTAGCCCTGGCACCCTTAGTCCCTGGCACCCTTAGTCCCTAGCACCCTTAGCCCTGGCACCCTTAGTCCTGGCACCCTTAGTCCCTAGCACCCATAGCCCTGGCACCCTTAGCCCTGGCACCCTTAGTCCCTGGCACCCTTAGTCCCTGGCACCCTTAGTCCCTGGCACCCATAGCCCTGGCACCCTTAGTCCCTGGCACCCTTAGTCCCTGGCACCCTTAGCCCTGGCACCCTTAGCCCTGGCACCCTTAGTCCCTGGCACCCTTAGCCCTGGCACCCATAGCCCTGGCACCCTTAGCCCTGGCACCCTTAGTCCCTGGCACCCTTAGTCCTGGCACCCTTAGTCCCTGGCACCCTTAGCCCTAGCACCCTTAGCCCTGGCACCCTTAGCCCTAGCACCCTTAGCCCTAGCACCCTAGCCTGGCACCCTTAGCCCTGGCACCCTTAGTCCCTAGCACCCTTAGTCCCTAGCACCCTTAGCCCTAGCACCCTTAGCCCTGGCACCCTAGCCTAGGTCCCTGGCAGACGTGGGTCAGACTGACAAACACTGCACCAGTATATCTGTAGGAAGGAACTGCAGATGCTGGTTTAAACCAAAGATAGACACATCATGCTGGAGTAACTCAGCGGGTCAGGCAGCGTCTCTGGAGAGAAGGAATTGGTGACGTTTCGGGTCGAGACCCTTCTTTGGAAACCGGAGCACCCGGAGAAAACCTACGCAGTCACGGGGAGAACGTACAAACTCTGTACAGGTGATACGGTCATAAGTGATAGGAGCCATTCGGCCCATCAAGTCTACTCTGCCATTCAATCATGGCTGATCTATCTCTCCCTCCTAACCCCATTCTCCTGCCTTCTCCCCATAACCCCTGACACCCGCACTAATCAAGAATCTATCTATCTCTGCCTTAAAAATATCCACTGACTTGTGGCCTCCACAGCCGTCTGTGGCAATGAATTCCACAGATTCACCACCCTCTGACTAAAGAAATTCCTCCTCGTCTCCTTTCTAAAGGTACGTCTTTTTATTCTGAGGCTGTGCCCCTTCTGATCCTAGACTCTCCCACTAGTGGAAACATCCTCTCCACATCCACTCAATGTTCAAAGCTGGCACACAAAAGGTGGAGTAACTCAGCGGGACGGGCAGCATGTCTCTGGGGCATTTGTGCACTGATCAAGGGCTGGCGATGTTGGGGTCCGCTGCCTCACCCCTTGCCGTTCTCAGCGTCGCGGTAATCCTCGATAGCGAGACGCAGCTTCCTACGATGCATCGAACTGTTCACGCCCAGGCCCAGCTCCAGGTCCTCGTCGTTCAGGCTCAGCAGCACCTGTGGAGCAAGAAAAGCAGACAGCTGCGGGAAACGGTGAGTGGAAACAGTGGCCTGTAACGGCCCAGCCCAGCCCAGCCCAGCCCAGCCCAGCCCAGCCCCCACCGGCCCAGCCCAGCCCAGCCCCACCGGCCCAGCCCAGCCCAGCCCAGCCCAGCCCAGCCCGGCCCAGCCCCCAGCCCCAGCCCAGCCCAGCCCGGCCCAGCCCAGCCCAGCCCAGCCCAGCACACACCGGCCCAGCCCAGCCCAGCCCAGCCCAGCCCAGCCCAGCCCAGCCCAGCCCAGCCCAGCCCAGCCCAGCCCAGCCCACACCGGCCCAGCCCAGCCCAGCCCAGCCCAGCCCCACACCGGCCCAGCCCAGCCCAGCCCAGCCCAGCCCAGCCCAGCCCGTCCCAGTGCAGCCCAGCCCAGCCCGGCCCAGCCCAGCCCGGCCCAGCCCAGCCCAGCCCAGCCCGGCCCAGCCCAGCCCAGCCCAGCCCAGCCCGGCCCAGCCCAGCCCAGCCCAGCCCAGCCCGTCCCAGCGCAGCCCAGCCCAGCCCAGCCCAGCCCAGCCCCACCGGCCCAGCCCAGCCCAGCCAGCCCAGCCCAGCACACACCGGCCCAGCCCAGCCCAGCCCGGCCCAGCCCAGCCCGGCCCAGCCCGGCCCAGCCCAGCCCGGCCCAGCCCAGCCCAGCCCCAGCCCACACCGGCCCAGCCCAGCCCGGCCCAGCCCAGCCCGGCCCAGCCCAGCCCAGCCCACACCGGCCCAGCCCAGCCCAGCCCGGCCCAGCCAGCCCAGCCCTCACCGGATGCATTCTCCCTTCTCCCCATTACCCTTGACACCCGTTCTAATCAAGAATCTATTTATCTATCTCTGCGTAAAAATGTCCACTGACTTGGCCTCCACAGCCCTCTGTGGCAAAGTGTTCCACAGATTCACCGCCCTGACTACCCTCTCCCCATCACCCCTGACACCCTGAGTGTTCCCACGTTCTACACCTCCGACCAAATACTTTGTTCCAGATTCCAGCATCTGCAGTCTCTTGCCTTTGAAATTTTATTCTCATGCTATCAAAAGTTTAAAAAAAAAGAAAACCTTCTGGGATTAGAAGGTAGACAAAAATGCTGGAGAAACTCAGCGGGTGAGGCAGCATCTGTGGAGCGAAGGAATAGTGACGTTTCGGGTCGAGACCCTTCTTCGAAGGAACAGGTGACGTTTCGTCTCGAGACCCTTCGGGTCTCGACCCGAAACGTCACCTATTCCTTCACTCCATAGATGCTGCCTCACCCCTTGAGTTTCTCCAGCATTTTTGTCCACCTTCGATTTTTCCAGCATCTGCAGTTCCTTCTTAAACATAAAAACATAGAAACATAGAAAATAGGTGCAGGAGTAGGCCATTCAGCCCTTCGAGCCTGCACCGCAATTCAATATGATCATGGCTGATCATCCAACTCAGTATCCTGTTCCTGCCTTCTCTCCATACCCCTGATCCCTTTAGCCACAAGGGCCACATCTAACTCCCTCTTAAATATAGCCAATGAACTGGCCTCAACTACCTTCTGCGGCAGAGAATTCCAGAGATTCACCACTCTCTGTGTGAAAAAAGTTTTCCTCATCTCGGTCCTAAAAGATTTCCCCCTTATCCTTAAACTATGACCCCTTGTCCTGGACTTCCCCAACATCGGGAACAATCTTCCTGCATCTAGCCTGTCCAACCCCTTAAGAATTTTGTAAAGTTTCTATAAGATCCCCCCTCAATCTTCTAAATTCTAGCGAGTACAAGCCGAGTCTACCCAGTCTTTCTTCATATGAAAGTCCTGACATCCCTGGAATCAGTCTGGTGAACCTTCTCTGTACTCCCTCTATGGCAAGAATGTCTTTCCTCAGATTATGGAGCTAAGGAAATAGGCAATGTTTCGGGCCGAAACCCTTCTGGAAATAGGCAACGTTTCGGGCCGAAACCCGGAAGGGTTTCGGCCCGAAACGTTGCCTATTTCCTTAGCTCCATAGATGCTGCTGCACCCGCTGAGTTACTCCAGCACTCTGTGAAACGTCACCTATCCATGTTCTCCGCAGATGCTGCCTGACCTGCTGAGTGACTCCAGCACTCTGTGAAACGTCACCTATCCATGTTCTCCACAGATGCTGCCTGACCGCTGAGTTATGGTGCAGCAGCATCTATGGAGCTAAGGAAATAGGCATGTTTCGGGCCGAAACCTTCTGGAAAAAGGCAACGTTTCAACCCCTTAAGAATTTTGTAAGCTTCTATAAGATCCCCCCTCAACCTTCTAAATTCTAGCGTGTACAAACCGAGTCTATCCAGTCTTTCTTCATATGAAAGTCCTGACATCCCAGGAATCAGTCTGGTGAACCTTCTCTGTACTCCCTCTATGGCAAGAATGTCTTTCCTCAGATTAGGAGACCCAAACTGTAGGCAATACTCCAGGTGTGGTCTCACCAAGACCCCGTACAAACTGCAGTAGAACCTCCCTGCTCCTAGACTCAAATCCTTTTGCTATGAACCTTCTAGGATTAGAATCTCTTAGATGCTCTTGTGACTAATCTGCATAAGCGATGATTTGACGAAAGCAGGCACCGTCTGGGTGTGCCTGACATAATGAGTGTGTGAAGGACTAACTGCATCAGCAAACCTTCGCTGATCTCTCTCCCTGATTACACAGGGCTTACACATTGGAAAGGCAAACAGGATCAGCAGGAACTCTGCGTACAAGTGCAGTCTGTCCAAATGGACTAAAACCACATTTTTGTTTCGTTTCGATACAGCGCGGAAACAGGACCTTCGGCCCACCGGCTCCGCGCCAACCAGCTATCCCCGCCACCCTACACACACCAGGGACAACGGAGACGAGGAGGAAACACTTTTTCTCACCGAGAGTTGTGAGTCTGTGGAATTCTCTGCCTCAGAGGCCAGTTCAAGAGAGAGCTAGGATAGGGCTCTTAAAGATAGTGGAGTCAGGGGATATGGGGAGAAGGCAGGAACTGATTGTGGATGATCAGCCATGATCACATTGAATGGCGGTGCTGGCTCGAAGGGCCGAATGGCCTCCTCCTGCACTTATCGTCTACTGTCCCAGCTACACTAGTCCCACCTGCCTGCGCTTGGCCCATATCCATCCAAACTGTCCTATCCGTGTACCTGTCTAATTGCTTCTTAAAACGTTGCGATAGTCCCTGCCTCAACTCACCCTCCTCCGGCAGCTCGTTCCATACACCCACCACCCTCTGTGTGAAGATGTTACCCCTCAGATTCCTACTGAATCTTTTCCCCTTCACCTTGAACCCGTGTCCTCAGGTCCTGGGTCCCCCAACTCTGGGCATCTGTGGGGGTCCACGTGTGACTGAGCCTTTGTGGTTGCAGCTCCTAGACTGTGTAACAGCAGCATCCCCTCTTCCCATCAAAACTGCCCCCTCCATCGACTCGTTTAACCATATAACCATATAACAATTACAGCACGGAAACAGGCCATCTCGGCCCTACAAGTCCGTGCCGAACAACTTTTTTTTCCCCTTAGTCCCACCTGCCTGCACTCATACCATAACCCTCCATTCCCTTCTCATCCATATGCCTATCCAATTTATTTTTAAATGATACCAACGAACCTGCCTCCACCACTTCCACTGGAAGCTCATTCCACACCGCTACCACTCTCTGAGTAAAGAAGTTCCCCCTCATGTTACCCCTAAACTTCTGTCCCTTAATTCTGAAGTCATGTCACAAACTCTTGTTTGAATCTTCCCTATTCTCAAAGGGAAAAGCTTGTCCACATCAACTCTGTCTATCCTTCTCATCATTTTAAAGACCTCTATCAAGTCCAAGTTTAAGTCGAGACTAAAAACTCACCTGTACTCCCAAGCCTTTCTTGACGTCCTCTGTGGGAGGTCTATATGTATGTAGTGATGTATGTATTTAACCCATGAACCAATGTTGTATAACGTTAGTACCTCAACGAGAGTTGTTTTTTAAATGTGCTATAGAAATGAAAGTGACCGGACTGGACTGGACTTGAGACGAGGGTCTCGGCCCCAAGCGAGCGGTCATTCTCTTACCCGTCCACTCTTGACATTCTCGGTGCAGGAACGGATGTACATGGGCATCGCCATGACAACCTCCAGCCAGGCCTGGACCGTGCCAGCCTTCCACTGGGACATGGGCATGTTCCTGGCCAACTCCACCTGCTGGAGCCGGTCCAGATGCTCATCCCCCTCCGACAGGCTCAGGCTCAGGTGTGTGGGGCTGGACAGACTGTCACAATCTGCAGTGAACACAAATCACTTGTATCAGCAGCTCACAGGGCAAAGGTTCCCACCCCCCCCCCCCTCACCACCTCACCGCAAAATAGGTTGTCTCCACAGATGCTGCCTGACCCACTGAGTTACTCCAGCACTCTGTGAAACGTCACCTATCCATGTTCTCCACAGATGCTGCCTGACCCACTGAGTTATGGTGCAGCAGCATCTATGGAGCGAAGGAAATAGGCAACGTTTCGGGCTGAAACCCGGAATAACCCGCTGAGTTATTCCAGCACTCTGTGAAACGTCACCTATCCATGTTCCCCACAGATGCTGCCTGACCCGCTGAGTTACTCCAGCACTCTGTGAAACGTCACCTATCCATGTTCCCCACAGATGCTGCCTGACCCGCTGAGTTACTCCAGCACTCTGTGAAACGTCACCTATCCATGTTCTCCACAGATGCTGCCTTACTGACCCGCTGAGTTACTCCAGCACTCTGTGTCTATCTTTGGTATAAACCAGCATCTGCAGTTCCTTCCTACACAGATGGCAGCCTGCGTCAGGAAAGCCATCGTGGCTCCGACACTTGGGGTAGAGGGTGAGTCTGGTCAACTCATCAATGCACCGCCACCCACAGCTCCCATTCCAGGGCTCGGCATTCACCTGATTGAGTCCAAGTTTAGTATAGAGAGTTTAGACACAGATTAGATTAGTTTAGTTTAGAGATACAACACGGCAACAGGCCCACCGAGTCCACACCGACCAGCGATCCCCGCACACTGACACTATCCTACACACACACCGGGGACAATTTACATTTCTACCAAAGCCAATTCACCTACAAACCTGCACGTCTTTGGAGTGTGGGAGGAAACCGAAGATCTCGGAGAACTTCATTGGTCAGAGGGTGGTGAATCTGTGGAACTCATTGCCACAGACGGCTGTGGAGGCCACAAGTCAGTGGATATTTTAAGGCAGATTCTTTCATTAGTACGGGTGTCAGGGGTTATGGAGAGAAGGCAGGAGAATTATCTCATTTCTTCCACACCCAAGATCGGACAGGCCCAGAATACTTAATCTCCCTCGTCTGACCGGTCAGTCCAGGAGTCAGTCGTTAATGCATTCTTCCAAATGCATGTTCTCCTTGCAGAAGCGTGGTTGCCCCACCCCCAGCCACATTGCAGCTACGATCTCACCAGGGCTCCACACAGTTGCATCAAGACATGCCCCCTCTTGCATTCAAGTCCTCGTGTACAAGCCCGGTGATTCATGTACAAGGGACTCGCTGGAGTTTAGCAGGATGAGGGGGTCTCCTCATTGAAACTTTCAAAAGGAGGTTTACAAGAATGATCCCAGGAATGAGTGGGTTAAACACATGATGAGCGTTTGTCGGCACTGGGCCTGTTCTCGCTGGAGTTTAGAAGAATGAGGGGGGACCTCATTGAAACTTACCGGATAGTGATAGAGTGGATGTGGAGAGGATGTTTCCACTAGTGGGAGAGTCTAGGACTAGAGGTCACAGCCTCAGAATTAAAGGACGTACCTTTAGGAAGGAGATGAGGAGGAATTTATTTAGTCAGAGGGTGGTGAATCTGTGGAATTCTTTGCCCACCGAGTCCATGCCCACCAGCGATCTCCGCACACTACACTATACTACACACACCAGGGAAAATTTACCTACGAACTTTGGAGTGTGGGAGGAAACCGAAGATCTCGGAGAAAACCCTCGCGGGTCACGGGGAGAACATGCAAACTCCGTACAGACAGCACTCGTGGTCAGTGGATATTTTTAAGGCAGAGATAGATAGATTCTTGACTAGTATGGGTGTCAGGGGTTGTGGGGGAGAAGGCAGGAGAATGGGGTTGAGAGGGAGAGATAGATCAGCCAGGCAGGGTAGATTCGATGGGCCGAATGGCCGTATTCTACTGCTAGTATTTATGAGATTACAGAGCGAAGATGTGTCAGTCTGTGCTGTACTCACTCACGCTACATCCTGCACCTCGACTGAACTTTGTGCAGCAGTTATCAGTGCCCGAAACATCTATTATTTATGTTTTAATTACATTTTTTTATTTGAAATCTTATGCCAGCCAACCTGCCTTCAAATGATTATTCTCAAATCGTTGCTTTTGCCACAGAATAGCTCTGATCCATCAAAGTAACCGCTGTTTTCACATAGCCGTTTTGCATCTATCGCTGATGGAATTTCTAACTCCACATGAAATAAATCTTACGGCCACGTAACACTTGGATTTCACTCACCACGTCTGTGAGAATGCTGGCAGTCACAGGGAATTTATTCCTTTGGACATGACTTCAGAATTAAGGGACAGAAGTTTTAGGGGTAATATGAGGGGGAACTTCTTTACGCAGAGAGTGGTGGCGGTGTGGAATGAGCTCCCAGTGGAAGTGGTGGAGGCAGGTTCATTGGTATCATTTAAAATAAATTGGATAGGCATATGGATGAGAAGGGAATGGAGGGTTATGGTATGAGTGCAGGCAGGTGGGACTAAGGGGAAAAAAAAAAAATTGTTCGGCATGGACTTGTAGGGCCGAGATGGCCTGTTCCGTGCTGTAATTGTTATATGGTTATTATATGGTAGACAAAAATGCTGGAGCAACTCAGCGGGTGAGGCAGCATCTATGGAGTGAAGGAATAGGTGACGTTTCGGGTCGAGACCCGAAGGGTCTCGAGACGAAACGTCACCTATTCCTTCGAAGAAGGGTCTCGACCCAAATCTATAGATGCTGCCTCACCCGCTGAGATTCTCCAGCATTTTTGTCTACCTTCGATTTTCCAGCATCTGCAGTTCCTTCTTAAATTAATATTTTTCTTTTGGGTTAGTTCAGAGATACAGCGTAGAAACAGGCCCTTCGGCCCACCGAGTCCGTGCCGACCAGCGATCCCGCACACTAACACTATCTACACACACACACCATCCAGGGGACAATTTACATTTACACCAAGCCAATTAACCTACAAACTTTGGAGTGCGGGAGGAAACCGAATATCTCGAACAAACCCACGCAGGTCACGGGGAGAACGTGCAAAACTCCGTACAGACAGCACCCGTGGTCAGGATTGAACCGGGGTCTCTGGCGCTGTGAGGCAGCAGCTCTACCGCTGCTCCACCATGAGGAACCGAGTTATTATAGAGAGTTTGGACACAACGTGCTGGAGTAACTCAGCGGGACCAGCAGCATAGAAACATAGAAATAGGTGCAGGAGTAGGCCATTCGGCCCTTCGAGCCTGCACCATTCGCCATTCGATATGATCATGGCTGATCATCCAACTCAGTATCCCGTACCTGCCTTCTCTCCATACCCCCTGATCCCTTTAGCCACAAGGGCCACATCTATCTCCTTCTTAAATACAGCCAATGAACTGTGGCCTCAACTACCTTCTGTGGCAGAGAGTTCCACAGATTCACCACTCTCTGTGTGAAAAATGTTTTCCTCATCTCGGTCCTAAAAGATTTCCCCCTTATCCTTAAACTGTGTGACCCCTTGTCCTGGACTTCCCCAACATCGGGAACAATCTTCCTGCATCTAGCCTGTCCAACCCCCTTAAGAATTTTGTAAGTTTCTAAGTTTCTAAGCATCTCTGGAGAAAAAGGAATAGGTGACGTTCTGGGTCGAAATCCTTCTTGCCCCCAAAGTATCTGCCAGTGAAACCACCAACTGGTGCTTTATATGTCTAGACCTGATGCTGGCCACCCTCTCTTGTTCCATTCTCAGTAAAGGTGTTTGATTGAAAGATACAGCATGGAAACAGGAGATTTGACCCAAGATTATTAAGGGCTTGGACACGCTAGAGGCAGGAAACATGTTCCTGATGTTGGGGGAGACCAGAACCAGGGGCCACAGTTCAAGAATAAGGGAGAAATCTTTTAGGACCGAGATGAGGAAAACATTTTTCACACAGAGAGTGGTGAATCTCTGGAATTCTCTGCCACAGAAGGTAGTTGAGGCCACAGTTCATTGGCTATATTTAAGAAGGAGTTAGATGTGGCCCTTGTGGCTAAAGAGATCAGGGGGTAACTCTCAGGGGCTAGCTATCAGGGGCTAACTCTCTCTTGAAAGCATCCAGAGAACCGGCCTCCACCCCCTCTGAGGCAGAGAATTCCACACTCACCACTGATCATCCAACTCAGTATCCCGTACCTGCCTTCTCTCCATACCCCCTGATCCCCTTAGCCACAAGGGCCACATCTAACTCCCTCTTAAATATAGCCAATGAACTGTGGCCTCGACTACCCTCTGTGGCAGAGAGTTCCAGAGATTCACCACTCTCTGTGTGAAAAAAGTTCTTCTCATCTCGGTTTTAAAGGATTTCCCCCTTATCCTTAAGCTGTGACCTGGGCAGGTGCGGACGTGGTGGGCCGAAGGGCCTGTTTCCGTGCTGTATCTCTGAAACTACAGAGGCCACTCAATCGACAAACCTTGGCAGCTTTGGGATGCCCACACGGTCGCAGGGAGAACATGCAAACTCCACACAGACAGAGATGCACCCCATCTCAGGACCGAACCTTGGTCGCTGGTGCTGTGAGGCAGCAGCTCTACCCGCTGAACCACCTGTTAGTCTAACAAACCAGTTCACACACATATCCGTTACAAGAACTTGCCCCGGTTATTTGGCAGGTGTTGGTGTTAGGGTGGGCGGGCATTGCCCCTAAGGACATGTCGTGGCTTCTCTTGTTGAATCAACGATGATCTCTAGTGCACGGGACCACAGGCCTTCAACGAGGTGACAACGATAATCATAGTGAACGAAGGGAGATGAGATCGCACGTCTAGACGGCCCGGGGCCAGAGGGGAGATAGCAGTCGTGATCTCCTCGTACACTCACCATCCATCTAGCACACCGCTCACACTAACGGGGCACACTGCTCACACTCACCATTAGAGGCACGCTGCTCACAGTCACTATCAGTGACACACTGCTCACACTCACTAGTGGGACACATTGCACACACTCACTATCAGATACACTCTTGCTCACACTGTCAGTGGCACACTGCTCACACTCACTAGTGGTGACACGTTGCTCACACTTACTATGTGACATACTGCACACACACACACTATCAGACACATGGTGCTCACACTCAGACACACACCGCTCACACTCACTATTAGTGGCACAGCTCACACCCACATCAGTGACACACTGCTTACCCCCACTACCAGTGGCACGCTGCTCACACTTACTACTGGAATACTATCAGATTCACTTTGCTCACACTGTCAGCGGCACACTGCTCACACTCACTATCGTGCCACACTGCTCACACTATCGTGCGTCACTGCTCACACTATCATTGACACACCGCTCACACTCACTATCAGTGACACACTGCTTACACTCACTATCAGTGACACACCGCTCACACTCACTATCATTGGCACACTGATCACACTCACTATCAGTGACACACTGCTCACACTCACTATCAGTGACACACCGCTCACACTCACTATCAGTGACACACCGCTCACTCACTATCAGTGACACACCACTCACATGGAGGCCGATTGCTCACACTCAGGACTTCTGTCACTACTCTAGTCGATGTCTCTGTCGTCAGCCAACAGGCAACAGAAAGAGATTTTCTTTAACATTTATCTGAAATGGAATGAAAGTGAAAGATCCAGCTGTGACAGATGTGCTCGCTGCTTCTCAGAGAAAGATTATTGGTGAAGCAATGTATATATTCAGCTTCTTGTCCCCGGCTGTCAGAAACACACGAGGCTCATCCATTCGTGCTGCGAGGATCCTGCTGGCCACGTTCCACACCGATGTAACATGATTCTAGCCCACACCCGCAGCTCACACGCATCAAGGTGTTAGTGCAGGGGCCAGGTATTACACTGGTGCAGGTATCACACCTGGTGCAGGTATTACACTGGGTGTCAGGGGTATAGGACGTTCCTTTAGGAAGGAGATGAGGAGGAATTTCTTTAGAGGGTGGTGAATCTGTGGAATTCTTTGCCACAGACGGCTGCGGAGGCCACAAGTCAATAGATAGTTTTAAGGCAGAGATAGACAGATCCTTGATTAGTACGGGTGTCAGGGGTTACGAGGAGAAGGCAGGAGAATAGGGTTAGGCGGGAGAGATAGATCAGCCATGGCGGAGTAGACTCGTTGGGCCAAATGGCCTAATTCTGCTCCTATGACTTATGAATATGAATTGAAGATGGTCCCTGTCCTTGGTGGAGAGGTGCTCAGAGTCCCTAAGCTGCTAGGACAGCACGAGACTGCCTGTTCACCAGATATAGACACAAAATACTGGAGGAACTCAGCGGGACAGGCAGCATCTCTGGAGAGAAGGAATGGGCTGCCTGTCCCGCTGAGTTACTCCAGCAGTTTGTGTCTATCTTCGGTGTAAACCAACATCTGCAGTTCCTTCCTGCGCATGTTCACCAGAGTCACAAACCCACAAGGTGGAAGGCAAGAAGCCGGAGTACAGATGTTTCAAATACATCTGGCACAGGTGATATTGGCACAGGTGACACTAGCACAGGTAACATTGGCACAGGTGATATTGGCACAGGTAACATTGGTACAGGTTGACACAGCTGCAGAAACTGTACAACTATTGGAGAAGAGAGCCTCTCTGTTCACTGAGCCACATCTAATGCAGACTATGTCAGATGATTCAGGAGAATCCTGCAATATGAAGAGGAGAAGATTGACATATTCTCTTGTGATTCCATGAAAGGCATCACAGCAGACCGGGGTTCACTGATGTCACCTCAGCTTTCCTCCCGCACTCCAAAGACGTGCAGGTTTAATTGGCTTGGCTAAAATTTGTAAACAGTCCCAAGTGCGTAGGAGTGATCTCTGGCCATCATGGACTGAGTGGGCTGAAGGGCCTCTCTCCACGCAGTATCTCTATACAGATTGTCTAAAGATTTGCTAACAACAGCAAAGTGATGTGGACACGGGGTATAAAGGCAGAGGGTTGCTGCAAATCTTCAGTGGGCCAGGCAGCTTCTTTGGAGAAAGAAATAAAGATGATTCCCATCTTTACTTGAAGGTCTGAAGAAGGGTTTCGGCCCGAAACGTCGCCTATTTTCTTCGCTCCATAGATGCTGCTGCACCCGCTGAGTTTCTCCAGCAATTTTGTGTACCTTTGATTCCCATCTTTAGTTTAGTTTAGAGATACAGCGTGGAAACAGGCCCTTCGGCCCACCGAGTCCATGCCGACCAGCGATCCCCGCACACTAACACTACCCTACACACACACACACATACACACACTGGGGACAATTTACATTTACACCAAGCCGATAAACCTACAAACCTGCACGTCTTTGGAGTGTGGGAGGAAACCGGAGCACCCGGAGAAAACCCATGCAGGTCACGGGGAGAACGTGCAAACTCCGTACAGACAGCACCTGGGTCTCCGGCGCTGTGAGGCAGCAACTCTACCGCTGCGCCACCGTGACGTCCATATTCTGATGAATAACTCTTGATGAATCATCGGTGATCTGGAATGTGAGCAACTCCGGAGAGAACTGGCCTGCTCTGTGGATTGAACATTACCTGGACTTACTCAAAACAGCCAGACAGCGAATCGTGGAACAAGGTTCCGATGGGCGACTCTGGCGAATAGTTCAGGTGCATTTCACGACAGGTGACAGGTGGAGAAAAACAGACTTACCTGGCCACAGGTGCGACCCCCCCCTCACCTGACATGGCGATTGCCCCGACACAGGGTGGAGAATGGGTTAGATGCAATGAGACGTGATGGGGTTGTGAAAGGTTCCCCTCGCACAGACACAGACACACATTGTGGTTATATTAGTGCAAGGGGGTTGTGAATGAGTAGTGAGCAGAAACACAGCATGATGGATGGGTGGACAGCAAGCAGACGGACACCTGGGCAAAATGGGATGTGTTACCTTTTGCAAAAAAAAAAACAGCTCTCCGGTTCAACAAGAATGAATTGTCGACATTTAACCATATAACAATTACAGCACGGAAACAGGCCATCTCGGCCCTACAAGTCCGTGCCGAACAACTTTTTTTCCCCTTAGTCCCACCTGCCTGCACTCATACCATAACCCTCCATTCCCTTCTCATCCATATGCCTATCCAATTTATTTTTAAATGATACCAATGAACCTGCCTCCACCACTTCCACTGGAAGCTCATTCCACACCGCTACCACTCTCTGAGTAAAGAAGTTCCCCCTCATGTTACCCCTAAACTTCTGTCCCTTAATTCTGAAGTCATGTCCTCTTGTTTGAATCTTCCCTACTCTCAAAGGGAAAAGCTTGTCCACATCAACTCTGTCTATCCTTCTCATCATTTTAAAGACCTCTATCAAGTCCCCCCTTAACCTTCTGCGCTCCAGAGAATAAAGACCTAACTTATTCAACCTATCTCTGTAACTTAGTTGTTGAAACCCAGGCAACATTCTAGTAAATTTCCTCTGTACTCTCTCTATTTTGTTGACATTTTCATCGGCCAATTCTTTTTTTAATTGATTTTAATTTCCAAAAGTTTTTTGTAAATTTGTTTGTGGCCGTGGAGAGTCCCAACAACTGTGACCAAGCAGTGTTGAGCAGCAGCAGAGATCTTGTACCACCAAGTTCCGTTGCAACTTTCTGCAGGGGTCCCGAGCTTTAGCCACAAGTGCCCAGGGCAATGTGCCCTGAGCAGCTGAACATTTCTACATGGCCCCCAGGCTGACTTGACCGGGAGACTGGTGTAACATGGTTGAAAAAATACACGAGTCACGGTGGCGCAGCGGTAGAGTTGCTGCCTCACAGCGCCAGAGACCCGGGTTCCATCCCGACTACAGGCGCTGTCTGTATGGAGTTTGCACGTTCTCCCCGTGACCTGCGTGGGTTTTCTCCGGGTGCACTGGTTTCCGGCCACACTCCAAAGACGTGCATGTCTGTAGGTTGATTGCTCTCCAGCGTGTCGGACGGTGTTAGCATATGGGGATCGCTGGTCAGCATGGCTCGCTGGGCCGAAGGGCCTGTTTCCGTGCTGTATCTCTAACTTGGAATATCAGTAAATCCCGAGCCCTTCACACACTCTGCTACCGTACATGCAGCCTGGAAAGGAAGCAGTGGGTGGCGGTGCATTGATGTGTTGACCCTGCCACCCAGTGTTGGAGCCACCATGGCTTTCCTGAGGCAGGCTGCCATCTGTGTAGGAAGGAACTGCAGATGCTGGTTTACACTGAAGATAGTCACAAAACGCTGGAGTAACTCAGCGGGACGGGCAGCATCTCTGGAGACAAGCAATAGGTGTTTTGGGTCAAGACCCTTTGACTGCATCAGACGGCATGAGTCTGAAGGAGGGTGTCAACCTGAAACTTCACCCATTCCCTCTAGCCAGAGATGCCGCCTGTCCCGCTGAGTTACTCCAGCAATGTGTCTCTCTACCTGTAGGCAGCCAAGTGATCTACATATGCTCGGTGTGCACAATTGGATCCGCTTTGATGTTTCATTTTCACACCTTGCACTTCCTTATCTCAGTCTGAAGCAGAAGGGTCTCGACCACAAACGTCACCCATTCCTTCTATCCTGAGATGCCGCCTGTCCCGCTGAGTTACTCCAGCATTGTGTGTCCGTCTGCAATGCACACTGTGGACGGCGCGACTGGATAGCACGCGACAAAAAGCTTTTCACTGTACCTCGGTACACGTGACAATAAACTAAACTGTACTGTGAGCCTCACCCCGTGCTATTCTGAACGTGGACTAGTCAAATCCTTTGCAAAAAAAAAATTCAACTCCTGAGGAAACGTTAAACTAGAATCAATATCGTTTAAAAAAGGTCGCGCACTATCACAGATTGACGAGCCCATCTTTAATCAAGGACTTTATATTGGGTGTGGGGTGAGGAAGATCTAAGATATTTCTTCAATATATCAAAGGCCTGTTCTGCAATGTTAATGAGCTTGGATACCATGACCAAGCATTAGTTTAGCAGAACCTTGTAATGTTGCTCTTGGGACTTGGAATAAACACAGCATGTATCAAAACAAGCAGCTAATTGGTACAAATGTTTAAATTAGACGCTACACAGTCGACGGTCGTAATCCTGGGCCTTGACCTCCAGCTTGAAGCAGATAAACAAATGAACGAACGTACTTGAAGCGGAGTTTCTCCTGTCAGCCCAGTCAGCCTTTACCTACTGCCCAAAGATCCTGTAGCAAGCAAGATAGTGCATTCCTGCTAAGACCAATGTGCTGACATGTAGTACACTACGGAGGGGAACGGCGGCCATTTCAGTAACCCCGACTTTGCAAATCCCTCTCGCAGTGTAATCAACGTTGCGGGGGAACAGTTTGTGTGTGTGTGACATAGTGTTAGACCCATTATTCACAATTCTGTTCATTCATAATTCTGCTATTTTTTGTTAATGATTAATATGTCAATAAATTATAATTCTGTTCATTTTCTTTTTTTAATGTTTTTTTAAAACGGAAGCCGGTTACGGAAATGGCGTCGAAGATTACCCATGACCGTACTATGTCTTTTTTGTCGAGTGGGCTATCTTGTTCGCTGTAGGATCTTTGTTACGGCCCACACTGAACGCTCACCGCTGCAGATAATCTCATCAATATGTTCCTCTGCTTCATTCGGCCTTTTACTTCAGGGCCCATCTAGAAAATGACAGCCAGCGTGGTGGGAGCCCCGAGACTTGAATTGCACGGAACCACGTCATGCTAGCGGCATGGTAGCGCAGCGGGTAGAGTCACTGCCTCACAGAGCCAGGGACGCGGGTTCAATCCTGACTACGGGTGCTGTCTGTGCGTTCTCCTTGTGACCTGCGTGGGTTTTCTCCGGGTGCTCCGGTTTCCTCCCACATCCCAGGTTTGTAGGTTAATTGGCTTCGGTGAAATTGTAAATTTGTCCCCAGTGTGTGTGTGTGGGATGGTGTTGATGTACGGGGATTGCTGGTCGGGGACGGTGGACTCGGTGGGCCTGGACAGAATGGATATGGAGAGGATGTTTCCACTGGTGGGAGAATCCAGGACCAGTGGTCACAGCCTCAGAATTAAAGGATATCCCTTTACAAAGGAGATGAGGAGGAATTTCTTTAGTCAGAGGGTGGTGAATCTGTGGAATTCTTTGTCACAGACGGCTGTGGAGGCCAAGTCACAGAAATGGGCGATATTTTAAAGTCAGAGATAGATATATTCTTGATCAGTACAGGTGTCAGGGATTATGGGGAGAAGATTGTTAAGGGCTTGGACACACTAGAGCAGTGGTTCCCAACGAGGGGCGTACGCCCCACAGAGGGGCAATTTGATTTTTAAGGGGGGCAATTGAGCTGGGTCCAAATTTTCGATTTTTTTTGGGGGGGATTTTCCATCAGGTAAACATATGTAGTTTATGTTTCAGATGTTATTTTGAGTAAATCATTTTTTTGGGGTAAAAAAGGTCTTTATTATGTAGTTATTACATAATCACCGTGCCTTCGTTCTTCATGCACCTCGCACGAAGTGCGTGAGGTCATGGGAGAACCTTATTTATTGAAGGTAGACAAAAAAACCTGGAGAAACTCAGCGGGTGCAGCAGCATCTATGGAGCGAAGGAAATAGGCAACGTTTCGGGCCGAAACCCTTCTTCAGATTTATTTATTTATTGAATTGGATTTAGAAATGTGATTCAAAGAGCTTTTGCTAAGTTACCCTTATAATATCTATTTCCTCTGTTTTCTCTCAAGGGAAAGCAAGGGGGGGGGGGGGGCATCAGGATTTTAGAGGTGATTAGGTGGGGCATGGCCAAAAAAAGGTTGGGAACCGCTGCACTAGAGGCAGGAAACAACTTCCCGATGTTGGGGGAGTCCAGAACCAGGGTCTACAGTTTAAGAATAAGGAGTAAGCCATTTAGAACTGAGACGAGGAAACACTTTTTCTCACAGAGAGTGGTGAGTCTGTGGAATCCTGTGCCTCAGAGGGCAGTGGAGGCCGGTTCTCTGGATGCTTTTTATTTCATCATGACCCTTCAGCCACCGTGAAGACTTCCACTGGGCTAGCATGTGTTAGATCCGCCCATCGGATGGAGGCGATGGCTGCATTGGGCCTTTATAACCAGCTGCAGCTAAACGGCTAAATCCGACGACACTTACTTCTAGACACAGTGGGGCGTTTCCGTGCATTTTGTACTTCATCGGGGATTGTACTTATGTGTGGCAATAATCTTCCTGATCTGTGTGCAAAAATAATTATTCACTGTACCTTGGTACAGGTGATAATAAAACCCCTTGGGAGTAACTCAGCGGGACAGGCGACATCTCTGGAGAGAAAGGTCTCGGCCCGAAACATCACCCGTTCCTTCTCTCCAGAGATGCCGCCTGTCCCGCTGAGTTACTCCAGCATTTTGTGTCTATCTTTGGTTTAAACCAGCATCTGCAGTTCCTTCCTACACAATGAAAGAACCTTTCTTTGAACTGTAGGTAGACAAAAAGGCTGGAGTGACTCAGCGGGTGAGGCATCATCTACGGAGCGAAGGAATAGGTGACGTTTAAGACCTTCTTCAGACCGTTCTTTGAACCGTTGAACTTCCAGCGCCAAGTTCTTGCCCTAAATTCCAGAGCGGAGAGCGGAGATACATAGTCTGAGGTGGAAGTTAAATCCAAAATCCTGATAAAATCTTCCGGTGTTGAACTCTCCGACCTCCCCCGTCATCGTGACCTCTCCTCCGATGCAGGAAACCACACAGAAGATGTGCCGTTTATTTTAAAATAGGTTTTTATTTGTATCCACTTGTATTTGAAGCTACACTGCTGAGCTTCTCATAGCATTCAGTGTGGGGGGGGGGGAATAAAACATTTTCACTCTCAATTTCCCCAGCATAAATCTTCTATTTAGTTTCTTAAATAAATCCATTTTTTCTTTCAATATCGGTAGCATTATCTTACCTAATTTACAAATAACAAGCACCCCCAAATGGCGGGAATGCTTTTAAAAAGATGCCAAACTTACAAGGGATTTCAAAGCCCATCCTGTTGCTGGACACCAGATAAAACAAGAATCTCAGACAGCACCACTGGCACTTAAACAAGTTCATGTACAATTACTTCAAGATTATTTTCTTTGTGAGTTGGGTGATTGTGGATGGGATGACAGGTTGTTAATGTTTCGGGGGGGGAGGGGGAGGGATGCATTTCATTATTGTGGAGGTAACTTCACACGAAGAAGGGGAGGCCTGAATTGCTCTAAAGGGCCTGTCCCACCTACGCAATCTTTTATCAGCGACTTGCTGGAGCCCGTCGCAGCAGGTTGCCGAAAATCTTCGACGTGGTGAAAATCCAGAGGCGACCAGAATAAGGTACGACTCTTTGGGCGACTATTAACAGCCAGGCAGGCTGAAAATTTTCAACATGTTGAAAATTCCAGTGGTGACCAGAAAACCTTCGAGGTGTTGAAAATCCAGAGGCGACCAGAATAAGGTACGACTCTTTGGGCGACTACGTACCTTTTTCTGGTCTTCGCTGGATTTTCAACACCTCGACATTTTTCGGACACCTGCTGCGAATGTGACGGGCACCAGCAATATCGCGGGGAAAAAAAAACCCCAAAACGCTGTAAGTGGGACAGGCCCTTTGTAGACTGACGGGAGAGGAGTGGAATTGAAATGACTTGTAAGTTCGACAACATCTTAACAGGTCTCACAAAGCGTCTCCTTAGGAAATAAAACAGAAGACTCACAAAATGAAAAACACGTCCAACATCCCATGCAAGTTAACTCCTGCAACTGGTCTCTCAACATTGTGTCGTAGACATTCCCACTACGATAGCCAGCCTCCTCTGCAAAGTGAGATGGGGGGCACACACACACACACACACTTTCCAGCAGTCCCCCCGCCCCCCATACGATGGTAGTGCGCCAAAGATTCTATAGCGAGCAAGACAAAGTACGGTCATGGGCAGATTCGTGGGTACATTTTGGCCCCATTTCCGTAACCATCTCCTGTCTCCGCACCAAAGATCCTGTAGCGGAGCAAAGATACTAGTGCGGAGACGGAAGCCGGTTTACGGAAACATCCTCGTAACAATAAACGTTTTTTGGTAAAAATTTTCTCCTCATTTTCAGGATTTTAATTTATTAACATAAACTGTTCCCCCGCAACGTTGATTCCACTGCGAGTCGGGTCGGGTTACTAAAATGGATGACAAAAGGGCCCACGTTCCGCTCCGTTGCGTACTACACGTCAGCCCATTGCATTTAGAAGGAGTGGTCTATCTTGCTCCGCTATAGGATCTTTGGTAGTGTGTTAGTTTGACATTATTTGCAGTTTGACAATTATTTTTAAAGAGACCTTGAAACTTTTGTCTGGGCCACAAATAAAGGCTCTTCGGAATAGCCGGCCTGTAGGTTTTGCGATGATAAATTTGTGATCTCAAATTTAATTTGTTTAAAAAAAAAATCTTTACTGAGATAAAATGACATCATCCTTTCTGGAAGACAGAAGTGCTGGAGAAACTCAGCGGGTCGGGCAGCGTCTACTGAGTTTCTCCAGCATTTTTGTCCACCTTCGATTTTTCCAGCATCTGCAGTTCTTTCTTAAACATTTCTCTTAAGGAGTAAGCCACTTAGAACGGAGACGAGGAAACACTTTTTCTCAAAGAGAGTGGTGGGTCTGTGGAATTCTCTGCCTTAGAGGGCGGTGGAGGCAGGTTCTCTGGATGCTTTCAAGAGAGAGTTAGATAGGGCTCTTAAAAATAGCGGAGTCAGGGGATATGGGGAGAAAATGACATCGGGAGAAGAATGGAGAGCAGGGGAGAGACAAGACTTTGCCTTCCATCACAGTGAGGAGGAGATTCGCTGTGATGGATGTTTGTGTGGGTGTGTGTCTTGGTTCTTTTCTTGTATGACTGCAGAATCCAAATTTCGTTTGAACTTTATGTGAGGTTGAAATGACAAATATTGTACTGTATTGTACTATATTACAGAAACGGGGTACTGATTGTGGATGATCAGCCATGATCACATTGAATGGCGGTGCTGGCTCGAAGGGCCGAATGGCCTCCTCCTGCACCTATTGTCTATTTCATAATTTCTGGTGCTGCAGAACCAATTTTTTTAGATATACGGACTGAAAAAATTGTATTATTAACGTTCCAATAAAAACTGCAGCGGTAGCAGTGACCTGTGAAGGTTTCTGATTATAATCAGTTCCACAGTAATTTAATGAAGTAGGCATTTAAAATGCCTGATAATTCATGGCTGGCAGCTGTAAGTAATGAGCGATGACTGGGCACCCTTTGAAGAGTGGGGCTTGGTCTGTAGCTGCCACTAACCCACGGAACATGTGTCAGGAATTACATTTAGTTTAGTTATCTAGCATGGAAACAGGCCCTTCAGCCCATCGAGTCCACACTAGTTCTATGTCGTCACACTTTCCCCGCTCGCTACACGTCAGCTGCAATTAACCAATAAACCCGCACGTCTTTGGGATGAGGGAAGAAACCGGAGCACCCGGAGGAAACCCACGCGGTCACTGGGAGAACGTGCAAACTCCACACAGGCAGCAGCCGAGGTCAGGATCGGACCCGGGTCTCTGTGAGGCAGCAGCTCTACCCGCTGCGCCACCGTGCCGCCCATGGTGAAGTCATTAGATTGGAGAAGCCCCATGTTTAGAGTCTTACTCGATCGCTGTCTAGCAGGAGTAGCACGTGACTTCCACCAGCCATGGGGACAATTGTTTGAGAGGACAGGAAATTGGCACCATGTTATAGCACGGACATTGTGGGGCCGAAGGGCCTGTTCCTGTGCTGTACTATGTAACTCTACATGGGCCTGTGACTAACGTAACCTTTGCAACTCTTCTGTGGAACATTGCACTGATGGAAGAGAGAGGGAATGATGCAGACAGGCAAATGTTTAGATCGTTAAACTAAATCAAGTCTCGGCCCGAAACTTCACCTACTTCTTCTCTCCAGAGGTGCTGCCCGTCCCGCTGAGCTACTCCGGCTTTTTGTGTCTATCTATCTATTAAACTATCGCAGTCAGGTGTCGAAAACAGAAGGGGCATGGAATCTTGGCTGAGATCAGCAGAATGTAAAGGGGTGGTATAATGTGTAAAGGGATGGAATGCTGGATGGTATAATGTTTGCAAGTACTTCATGGGCCATTCATGGGCTGCTAGCGGCATCTGCCACAACTGGAGAGCTGTCCTGAACCACTAGCTACCTTATGGGAGACCCTCGGACTAACTTGGATCGGACTTTACTGGCTTTACCTTGCACTAAACGTTATTCCCTAATCATGTATCTGTACACTGTGGACGGCCCGATTGGAATAATGTACAGTCTTTCCCCTGACTGGTTAGCATGCAACAAAAGCTTTTCACTGTACCTCGGTACACGTGACAATAAACATAGAAATTAGGTGCAGGAGTAGGCCATTCGGCCCTTCGAGCCTGCACCGCCATTCAATATGATCATGGCTGATCATCCAACTCAGTATCCCGTACCTGCCTTCTCTCCATACCCCCTGATCCCCTTTAGCCACAAGGGCCACATCTAACTCCCTCTTAAATATAGCCAATGAACTGTGGCCTCAACTGGCTTCAAATGGGGCTGAAACCCAAAGGAAATAGGCAACGTTTCGGGTCGAAACCCGAAGGGTTTCGGGACGAAACGTTGCCTATTTCCTTCGCTCCATAGATGTTGCTGCACCCGCTGAGTTTTTGGCTGATCATCCAACTCAGTATCCCGTACCTGCCTTCTCTCCATACCCCCTGATCCCCTTAGCCACAAGGGCCACATCTAACTATCCCTCTTAAATATAGCCAATGAACTGTGGCCTCGACTACCCTCTGCGGCAGAGAGTTCCAGAGATTCACCACTCTAAAACTAAACTGATGTGTTTTGCTTGTTGCACCCCACCTGTGAAACGTGACGCCTTGGTGAGCCTCTGCTGCAGTTTAATCACGATGACACCTGGACAGGTGGAGTTTGCATTGTCAGCATCGCACTCATTAGATCACATGCTCTCAAATGTATAAGTTAATGTGGCGTTTTAACAAAGTGCCCAAGATGTTAAGGGTTTAAGAAGGAACTGCAGATGCTGGAAAAATCGAGGGTGGATAAAATTGCTGGAGAAACTCAGCGGGTGCGGCAGCATCTATGTGGAGCGAAGGAAAGAGGCAACGTTTCGGGCCGACTGATGGACTTATCATGTCTTGTTCAGTCTGAAGAAGGGTTTCGGCCCGAAACGTCAAGACCCTTCTTCGAAGGAATAGGTGACGTTTCGGGTCAAGACCGTTCTTTGAAGGAATAGGTGACGTTTCGGGTCAAGACCCTTCTTTGAAAGAATAGGTGACGTTTCGAGGTGAGACCCTTCTTCGAAGGAATAGGTGACATTTCGGGTCGAGACCCTTCTTCGAAGGAATAGGTGACGTTTCGGGTCAAGACCCTTCTTCGAAAGAATAGGTGACATTTCGGGTCGAGACCCTTTGGGTCTCGCCCCGAAACGTCGCCTATTCCTTCGCTCCATAGATGCTGCCTCACCCGCTGAGTTTCTCCAGCAATCTTGTCTGCCTCTGGTTTGTGGATGGCAGCCCAGCTAAAGGGTTGGTTCTGGATTTTGTCCTGTCAGCACGCTTTGGTTCACTATCCCAGTAAATCTGCCGTGATTTTGTAGCCAATTCCAAGTGTTGGCGACGTGGAATCAGCTGGCCGTCAATAGGAATGGCGGAACAAGGTCTCTTTAATTGAACACTCTCTACGTTTCAATCAGAACATGCTCAGCCCAGGGGGAATGATGCAGCGACCATATTGTCACCAACCCAGCCCCTGGCGACTGGATCTGGAAACTGATCGTAACCGGAGTTGATTTGAGGAAAACTGTGAGCATGCCCAGCTGTAGCGAGGAGGAAGTTCCAATACATGGTCAAACTGATGAAACACAACACAGTGTGGGACTTGGGGAACGGACGTACAGGAGATAATCACCTTACACAGAAGCACAAATGCAATTATTTACAGACACAGCTGTCCCTTCAGAGTTCCAGCATCAGTAAATTAAAACACAGCTGTTTTTACTCCACACAGATTCACAAGTGACATTTTATCCACACAAAATTTATATATATATAATATGTATATATATACACACACACATTAATTACAGAGATCGCTGGACCAGACCCAGCACGCGTGTAATTTAAAATTTAAAAACACAGACATGCACACAGCTAACGAGCACATGCGTGTGCTCACACACACACACGCACATTCACACCCAACAAGCGCGAGTGCCCACACGTATATGTCACGTGAGCGCACACACGCACACACACACGCACACGCACACACACACTCTCTGTGAGCGAGTGGCTGTTTATCACCAATCTGCATCTTCCTCTACGTAATAATCGGTAGAAGTACCATCAAACAGGCCGGGGTCCAGGGATTTCCGCTGCTTGCCCCTGGCAAACACCCGCGAGATGGAACCAAACACCAACTTCTCCTTCTTTTTCTTCCTCTTTTGTTCTTCTAGATCTTCTAGCGACTAATAATCAAAAAAGAAAAACACAAAAAACTTCAGTGGCCTTTTTTCACCCCCAGCTATCAGGCATGAAATAAAATGTGTTTCACAAGTTGTAATGGATGAATAATGCATGCTTATTGGCCATTTATTCACATACAAGGAATTTGCCTTGGTGCTCCGCCCACAAATGACAACACGATACACAGTGACAGTTGGGAACGACACATAAAACATTAATAATAAAACATTATCGATTAAACATGTGAATTAAAGGAGTAGAATTAGGCCCATCCAGTCCACTCCACCATTCAATGATGGCTGATCTATCTTTGCCTCCTAACCCCATTCTCCTGCCTTCTCCCCATAACCCTTGACACCCGTTCTAATCAAGAATCTGTCTATCTGTGCCTTAACAATACCCACTGACTTGGCCTCCACAGCCGTCTGTGGCAATGTTCCACAGATTAACTGCCCTCTGACTAAAGACTAACGGTTTTCCTACATTGGGGAACCGAGAACCAGAGTATTAAACACAGGTTTAAGGTGAGGGTGGGGAAAGATTTTATAGGAATCTGAGGGGTAATTTTTTCATACAGGGTGTGGTGGATTAATGTAACGAGCTGCCAGATGAGGTAGTTGAGGCAGGGACTATGGCAACGTTTAAGAAACATTTCGACATGGAAAAGACAGGTTTAGAGGGACATGGGCCAAATGCTGGTACTGTGCCCTCCATAATGTTTGGGACAAAGACCCATCACTTATTTATTTGCCTCTGTACACCACAATTTGAGATTTGTAATAGAAAAAAAAATCACAAATGGTTAAAGTGCACATTGGCAGATTTTATTAAAGGCCATTTTTATACATTTTGGTAGAAATCACAGCCATTGATTTGTTAATGTCTTAATTTTACTAAAGTAAACATTAATTTTAGTTTAGAGATACAGCGCGGAAACAGGCCCTTCGGCCCACTGAGTCTGCACCGACTAGCACAGTGTGTAAGGTGTTTTACACACACTAGGCTCAGTTTACTTTTATACCAAGCCAAGGGGGGGGGGTTACTCAGCAGGGCCGGTTCAGAGCAGCTATAGCTCTGGGGATTAAACTGTTCTTAAGTCTGGAGGTTCGGGCGTAGAAGGCCTTGTAACGTCTGCGGGATGGTAGAAGTTCAAACAGACTATTGCAAGGGTGTGAGGAGTCTAGCAGATCCGTGGACTAAATATTGCTGCAGAACAGAACTAAAGACGCAGTGTGCTCAGCAGCAGCGCATTCACTGGCCAGCTGCTCCGTGCAGTAAGCTGTCAGGTCAGCCTGGGCGTTGTGATGAATTGCCCGCGCTTGGCTTGAAGGCATGACCCACATATTCCTGCGTTAAAGGCAGGACTATCAGGCTTCCACCACCAGCCATTCAGAAAATGCGCGCTGGCATCGAAGGAGATTAAGGTTTAGTGTAAAGATACGGCAAGGCAGTACCGAGATAAATCTCCGGAGAAGAAAAAGAACACCATTTTATTTTCCAAAGGACAAAATGAATCTCACGTTGGTTATTAAATGTTTAAAAAGGAACTGTAGATGCTGGAAAAATCGAAGGTAGAGATAAATGCTGGAGAAACTCAGCGGCTGAGGCAGCATCTATGGAGTGAAGGAATAGGCGACGTTTCGGGTCGAGACCCGAAGGGTCTCGCCCCGAAACGTCACCTATTCCTTCGAAGAAGGGTCTCGACCCGAAACGTCACCTATTCCTTCGCTCCATAGATGCTGCCTCAGCCGCTGAGTTTCTCCAGCATTTTGGTCTACCTTAGGTTATTTAGTATGTAAGAAGGAACTGCAGATGCTGGTTTGAACCAAAGATAGACACAAAAAGCTGGAGTAACTCAGCGGGACAGGCAGCATCTCTGGAGAGAAGGAACGGGTGATGTCTCGACCCGAAACTTCACCAATTCCTCCTCTGCAGGGATGTTGCCTGTCCCGCTGAGTTACTCCAGCTTTTTGGGTCTATCTTCGGTTATTTAGTGATTCCAGTGCAGTCTGTGTGGAGGAAAACTGCTTCAGAATGACTAGCACGTCAGGCTAACGTTGGCTCAGTGCTTAAGAAGGAACTGCAGATGCTGGAAAATCGACGATAGACAAAAGTGCTGGAGGAACTCAGCGGGTGAGGCAGCATCTATGATGCGAAGGAAATAAGCAGCGTTTCGGTAGAAGGGTTTCGGCCCGAAACGTTGCCTATTTCCTTCGCTCCATAGATGCTGCCGCACCCGCTGAGTTCCTCCAGCACTTTTGTCTACATAACATTAGCTCAGATTAGGAATGAACTGCAGGTAACGTTCTACACCAAAGTTCGACACAAAAAGCTGGTGTAACGCAGCGGGTCAGGCAGCATCTCTGGAGAGAAGGAATGGGTGACGTTTCGGGTCGGGACCCTTCTTGTGACTTCACATAGAGATGCTGCCTGACCCGCTGAGTAGCCCCAGCATGTTGTGTCCAATGTTAGCTTACTTTAGTTCAGGGAGCCCGTTTTGCATCCTACACAATTTACAGAAGCCAATTTGCCTACAAACCCGCAGGCCTTTTGGATGGTGGGAAGAAACCTGAGCTCCCGGAGAAAACCCACACTCTCACAGGGACAAAGGACAAAGGAGATTTATTGTGCAGTGAAATTTGAGTTGCCATTGCAGCACACAAATAAAATAAACACAACATTATAGAATTTAACATTAAACATAACCCCCCCCCCCCCCCCCCCCCCAACGGGATTAGCGTTTCCCACAGTGAGGGAAGGCAGCAAGTTTCAGTCCACTTCCTCGGTTCACCCGTGGCCGGGGCCTATTGAGGCCTTTGCAGTCGCCGCTACTCAACGTGCAAACTCAACACAGACAGCACATGAGGTCAGGGTCGAACCCAGGTGCCTGGCGCTGAGAGGCAGCAGCTCCACCTGCATAGTTTAGAGGGACAGCGTGGGAACAGCCCACCGAGTCCACGCCGACCAGCAGTCACCCCGTACACTCGCACTATCCTACGCACCAGACATCATTTACAAATTTACCAAAGCCAATTAGTCTGCAAGCCCGCAGGTCTATGGAGTGTGGGAGGAAACCGGAGCTCCCAGCGTAAACCCACACAGGTCACGGGGAGAACGTACAAACTTCGTACAGACAGCGCCCGTTGTCAGGATCGAACCCGGGTCTCTGGCGCTGTGCCACCGTGCCGCCCTTGGGTAATGGGTCACAAATGGGCCCGCAATTCAGTTAAGGGCTTGTAGAAAGGAAGGGAGCAGGAAAGCCCATGAGAAATGGATGTCGAATAAGACACCACGCTCAGGGGAGCAGACACTTGCTGAACTGAGGGAGGGGAGTTGGCTTGTCAGACTGGAGATTAAGGGGCTGTCTTTTAAAGGAGACAGGCCCAAATGCGATCTTTTCAATGAGATTAAGATACTTTATAAATAAATAGAATTATGGAAAATACCACAGCAAATCGAACAAGTGATTATTTGTACTTTATTGTTTAATGGCGACGTGTACACTTGTATTGAGCTAAGAGTGAAAGAATCTCCAGGTTAATGTTCCTTGCCCCGTACAATTGCTGCTGTACTCTGTCTCTGATTACTGGTGGATGCAAGGTTATCGTGACTTAGTGACTGGAATAACTGATTACTATTAAGCAAGGGACAAGAACATGGAGTGAGTTAGAGGCTCGTGGAAATGCAGACACTGGAATCCTGAGCAAATCACAAGGTGCTGGAGGGGCTGGCATGGTGGCACAGCGGTAGAGTTGCTGCCTCACAGCGTCAGGGACCCGCGTTCCATCTCGACTACGGGTGCTGCCTGTACGGAGTTTGTACGTTCTCCCAACACAATCTTCGGTTTCCTCCCACACTCCAAAAACGTGCAGGTTTGTAGGTTAATTGGTTTGTTATGAATGTAAATAGTCCCTTGTGTGTTGGGTAGTGTTAGTGTGCGGGGATCGCGGGTCGGCACGGACTCGATGGGCTGAAGGGCCTGTTTCCGTGCTGTTTCTCTAAACTAAACTGAACTGAACTGCACCTTTGGTGGGAAGGGACCTGACCCAAAGCGTTGTCTACCCGATCCCTCCACGGATGCTGCCTGGCCTGCTGTTGCTACAGCACCTTATGCATTGCCATGGAGTGACCTAGAGGTAACTAGTCTTTAAACCCCTGTCCCACGGTACGAGTTCATTCAAGAGTTCTCCCGAGTTTGCCCTGTGAGATTTACAGTAATGGCCGCTCGTCGGTACTTGGGGCTCTCGTGGACATTTTTCAACAGGTTGAAAAATCTTCACGATTCTTCCCGAGCTTACCGCTTATCCCGAGTACCGGCCGTTAGCGTTACGAGCCGCTAAGAGACGTCCCTGAGCTCCGACGTACCTGCTACGTTCATTCTCCCTGCTTGCCGAGTTTGATTTTTTTTAAAACTCGGGAGAGCTCTTGGAATGAACTCGTACCGTGGGACAGGGGGCTTTAACTTAGCTCCCTCACATTTGCATATCGCTGAAATATCTTTGAATATAACTATATCACAGCATGACTAACCTGCTCTATTTAAACCGCAGTGGCATAGATTCATATTCATTACTTTATTCATTAATGCAGTCTCATTACTCATCCGTTAAGATCGCTAAAGAGTAGATGCTGCCTCACCCGCTGAGTTTCTCCAGCTTTTTTGTCTACCTTCGACTTTTCCAGCATCTGTAGTTCTTTCTTAAACATAGGATAAAGGGTAGTTTAGTTCAGTTTAAGTTTTAGTTTGACACGTGTACCGAGGTACAGTGAAAAGCTTGCTAACAAGAGTACAATTGGTGCAAGATAGAGTCCGATTAAAGATAGTTCACAAAGCTGGAGTAACTCAGCGGGACAGGCAGCAGCATCTCTGGAGAGAAGGAATGGGTGATGCTTTGGGTCGAGACCCTTCTACAGACTAGGTTCGGACTGTAGTCTAGCACAGGGGTGGGCAACCTTGTTCTGCATAGGGGGCGGGACGCATGTCTGTGAGTGGATGGCGGGCCACGTCTATCATGTGTACACATGGATCCCGCCCCGCATGGCATTCATCAAATCACAGACGTTAGACAAAACAGCTGGAGAAACTCAGCGGGTGAGGCAGCCTTATGCAATCCTCGCATGTCTCACCCGCTGAGTTTCTCCAGCATTTTTGTCTACCTTCGATTTTTCCAGCATCTGCAGTTCTTTCTTAAACGTACAATGAGTTCAGGCCTGGCGTGGGAAGTGAGGTGTACACAATGCTGTAGGTTCAGCATCAAGTTCTGGACGAGAGAGCCATTACGTTTGACAGCTGAGAGAAAGGCCATTGGGCCCATTGTGTCAACGCCAGCTCCCTCCTGGAGCATTCAACATCCAATCTCACTGTCCTAGTCTTCTCCCCAAAGCCCTGGCCAATCTTGTTACCAGTTTGAACCGTGATAGATACAGTGCTCGACTATTTCAATCACTCCCTGTCGTAAAGCAATCTACTTTCTACCAACCCCTCTGTGTTAGTAAACCTCTCAGCTGCCTCTCCCAACTATTGACTCCACCTCACTAACTAACCCCTGAACCAAAGGCTGTAGGTTTTCCCTTCTAACTCCTTGATTATACCTTTACTTGACCTTCCCTTCTCTAACAGCAGCATCAGCATCAATCGCCCATGCGTTCCATATCCTTGACGCTAAGTGACGATAATAAACGTACCAGCATTGTGGAACTGCAGACCTCACCAGAAGCATAAACTGCCCTGTCAACGTTCCATTCAGCTAAACATTTAGTTTCAAGTTTGCTTTTAAAATCCCCCGAAATTCTGCCAGTGGCTCTCACTGGGTATTTTTAAGAAGGAACTGCAGATGCTGGAAAAAAACGAAGGTAGACAAAAATGCTGGAGAAACTCAGCGGGTGGGGCAGCACCTATGGAGCGAAGGAAATAGGTGACGTTTCGGGTCGAGACACTTCTTCAGACGGGCTATTTTTAAATCATTGGGTATTTTTAAAGCATCGATGGATAGATTCTTGATTAGTACGGGTGTCAGGGGTTATGGGGGGGTGGGGGGAGGCAGGAGAATGGAGTTAGGAGAGACAGATCAGCCATGATTGAATAGTAGACTCGATGGGCCGAATGGCCTAATTCTGCTCCTATAATTTAAGGTTTTAAAGGTGGATTCTGACCTTGCCCAACTGTGAGATTATCAGCTGTGATTATCTACATCTCTCCTTTTTAAATCGATGACTTGCAGATTCGACACCCCGTATTTTATATTTAACCCAGCATCAAAATAAAATAGGTGTTGTCTGTGTGGAGTTTGCACGTTCTCCCTGTGGCTGCGTGAATTTCCTCTGTTCCCCCCCCCACACTACAAAGACATTTGTAGGTTTGTAAGTTAATTGGCTTGGTAAAAATTGTAAAATTGCCCCTAGTGTGTTTAGGGTAGTGTTAATGTGTGTGTGTGTGTGTAGGGTAGTGTTAATGTGTGTGTGTGTGTGTGTGTGGGTGTGCGTGTGTGTGCGTGTGTGTGGGGGGGGGGGGGGAGTTCTGGTTGGTGGGGAGAAGGGCCTGTTTCCGTGGTGAATCTCTAAACTGAACAAAAAATATCCATTGACCAGGGGCCTCCAATGAATTCCACAGATTCACCACCCTCTGACTAAAGGAATTCCTCCTCATCTCCTTCCTAAAGGAATGTGCTTTTATTTTGAGGCTGTGGCCTCTGGTCCCAGACTGTCCCACTAGTGGAAACATCCTCTCCACATCCACGTCTTTCACCACCCTCTGAAGAGAGAGAGAGAGAGAGAGATAGAAAGAGAGCAAGGAGTGTGTGCGTATGCATGTGCGCATGTGTGAGTGTGTGCGCGTGTCATACGTGTATGTGTGTGTGTGTGTTGTTTGTGTGTGTGCGTGTGTGCGTGTGTGTGTGGTACGTGTGTGCGTGCGTGCCTGTGTGTGTGCGTGCGTGTACGTGCGTGTGCGCGCGTGTCTGTGTGTGTGCGTGTGTGTACGTGCGTGTGCGCGCGTGTCTGTGTGTGTGCCTGTGTGTGTGTGTGTGTGTGTACGTGCGTGTGTGTGTGTGTGCACGCGCGTGTGTGTGTGTGGTACATGTGTGCGTGCGTGTGTGCCTGTGTGTGTGCGTGTGTGTACGTGCGTGTGCGCGCGTGTCTGTGTGTGTGCCTGTGTGTGCGTGTGTGTGTACGTGCGTGTGCGCGCGTGTCTGTGTGTGTGCCTGTGTGTGTGTGTGTGTGTGTACGTGCGTGTGTGTGTGTGTGCACGCGCGTGTGTGTGTGTGGTACATGTGTGCGTGCGTGTGTGCCTGTGTGTGTGCGTGTGTGTACGTGCGTGTGCGCGCGTGTCTGTGTGTGTGCCTGTGTGTGCGTGTGTGTGTACGTGCGTGTGCGCGCGTGTCTGTGTGTGTGCCTGTGTGTGTGTGTGTGTGTGTACGTGCGTGTGCGCGTGTGTCTGTGTGTGTGCATGTGTGTGTGTGCGTGCGTGTCTGTGTGTGTGTGCGTGTGTGTGTGTGCGTGTGTGTACGTGCGTGTGTGTGCGTGTGTGCCTGTGTGTAGCTTGAGCTGAGCTAGTGAGGGTGGGGCAGTGTGGCTCCTTACATTACAGAGCGAGTGTGTCCGATGTCGCGGTGAGTTGATGTCACTCGGTGTGGATGACCTTTCACCCTCAAGCAGCGAGGCGTCTGAGACGGTGGACGGCTGCCTCGAGTGACACGGACTGACCCGCACTCCTGCGTAAAAATTAAACATAAACATCCATCAACACATGACCTGTCATCTTGGACCTCAAATGAGGTGAGGACCTTCCCCCCCCATTCTCCTCCTCAGCGAAGACACCAAGAAGATAATATTTAACTACCGGGTCAACGTTGACTGTGTGGTATGGTCGATGATAATCATGACCGGTTAGCACTCAACAAAAACCTTTCACTGTACCTCAGTACACGTGACAATAAACTAAACTGAAGGAGGCCTTCATCGGTCAAGGTATTGCGTATGGAAGTTGGGGAGGTCATGTTACAGTTGTACAAGATGTTGGTGAGGCTCAGTAGAAGGGTCTCGACCCGAAACATCCCCTCTCCTCTATCCATAGATGCTGCCTGTTCCGCTGAGTTACGGGCCTGTCCCACTTAGGCGACTACAGGTCGCGGGGTGACGCCTGTATGGTCGTGAGTTGTCTCCTAACGTTTTTCCAGACGCCGCTGGGTTTTGAAATGTTCAAAACCTTTCAGCGACTGTAGGCTGGACGTAGCTGGTCTTCTCCTGACGTAGACGCTGTTGCAGGTTGTCGCCGGGTGATAACTTCGGTGAATTCCATTGGCGACTGCCTTCGTCAACCTACGACAGGTACCGGCGACTGAAATGTCTTCAGTTGTCGACGACAGGGTCGTTCCTTGTCGCGGGCAGGCGTAGGTTGACTTTGGTTGCCTTCGATTTCCTCCCACACTTCAAGGACGGTGAGGTTTGTAGGTTAATTGGCTTGGTATAAATGTAAAAACTGTCCCTGGTGTAGGATAGTGTTAGTGTGCAGGGATCGCGGGTCGGCACGGACTCGGTGGGCTGAAGGGCCTGTTTCCGTGCTGTTTCTCTAAACTAAACTGAACTGAACTGCACCTTTGGTGGGAAGGGAACCGACCCAAAGCGTCGTCTACCCGATCCCTCCACGGATGCTGCCTGGCCTGCTTTTGCTCCAGCACCTTATGCATTGCCATGGAGTGACCTAGAGGTAACTAGTCTTTAAACCCCTGTCTCACGGTACGGGTTCATTCAAGAGTTCTCCCGAGTTTGCCCTGTGAGATTTACGGTAATGGCCACTCGTCGGTACTCGGGGCTCTCGTGGACATTTTGAAAAATTTTCACGATTCTTCCCGAGCTTACCGCTTATCCCGAGTACCTGCCGTTAGCGTTACGAGCCGCTAAGAGACGTCCCCGAGCTCTGACGTACCCGCTACGTTCATTCTCCCTGGTCGGTGCGGACTGTATCTCTTAAATCTCAAACTCCAAAACTACCCAAATGTTGTTTTAAAGATCCATGAGGTCACAAAAGAGTGTTGGACATAAAAGAGGGTGAAAGCTAGTTCAGATTTATTTTAAGATGCGTGTAACTCTAGGCTATTAAGCTACGGGATGAGAGACCATTACATAACACCTCAGCCTGAGGGAAAAGCAGCGGCTGCTCAACAAAAATTCATTAAAAGATAAAAGATGTCAATCTCATTCACCGCCACGAGATAATTGTACACGGTGGAATGAGTAAATAAATCCGTCCGAATCCACAACTAAGTGGTGGGAAGTCGGGCCAAATATGGAACGTGTTAACTGAATGGAAACAATAAGGGACCATGAATCAGCCAGGGACACCAGAGGGGTTTGTTTAGAGGCATTTAGTTTACAAGAAAACTTCCATTAAGTTTTATGTGATTTGGAAAATTTAAAATATCAGGCGCTTAAAAGACTCTTCCTGTTATTCGGCCGTTTATAAAACAGGACTTTGACAAACTTCAAGTTGCAGAATAAAAGGGAAACAGATCGAACTAGACCAAAGTGCAGCTTATTGTGGCCGAAGACATTGTCGCAGTTGAACAAGGAGACCCCCTGTGAATACAGACCCTGGCTGGGGCCACGGACAACCTGCTTCCCGCTACTTGCTTTGATCCATCCGTAGGGCCCTACTGCTGATAAGACACTAAATGCTGGAGTAACTCAGCGGGACAGGCAGCATCTCTGGAGAGAAGGAATGGGTGACGTTTCAGATGTTTTGGGTCTGAAGAAGGGTCTCGACCAGAAACCCATTCCTTCTCTCCAGAGATGCTGCCTGTCCCGCTGAGTTACTCCAGCATTTAGTGTCTATCTTCACTTAAGTTACATTATAGGAACGACCTTCTCCTGCGCACACACATACACTCCAACCCTGCTTGTGAACCAGTTCACATCCACTGCCTTTCATGTCTTTATCAGTTGCATCCAGCCAGTCAAACCTCTGAGGTCAAAGCTGAATGGGCACAATAGCTAGCAGTGAGGGACATAGAAACATAGAAATTAGGTGCAGGAGTAGGCCATTCGGCCCTTCGAGCCTGCACTGCCATTCAATATGATCATGGCTGACCATCCAACTCAGTATCCCGTACCTGCCTTCTCTCCATACCCCCTGATCCCCTTAGCCACAAGGGCCACATCTAACTCCCTCTTAAATATAGCCAATGAACTGGCCTCAACTAGCTTCAAATAGGGCCGAAACCCAAAGGAAATAGGCAACGTTTCGGGTCGAAACCCGAAGGGTTTCGGGACGAAACGTTGCCTATTTCCTTCGCTCCATAGATGCTGCTGCACCCGCTGAGTTTTTGGCTGATCACCCAACTCAGTATCCCGTACCTGCCTTCTCTCCATACCCCCTGATCCCCTTAGCCACAAGGGCCACATCTAACTCCCTCTTAAATATAGCCAATGAACTGGCCTCAACTACCCTCTGTGGCAGAAAGTTCCAGAGATTCACCACTCTCTGTGTGAAAAAAGTTCTTCTCATCTCGGTTTTAAAGGATTTCCCCTTTATCCTTAAGCTGTGACCCCTTGTCCTGGACTTCCCCAACATCGGGAACAATCTTCCTGCATCTAGCCTGTCCAACCCAAAGGGACCCAGCACTCCTTGATACCAATTATTGGATTTTAATCAAGGGGTTTGGACAACGTTTATATAAAATGACAGCTGCCTTGAGTAACCAGTGGGAACATAATGAAGGGGATTGAGCAGCCTTTACACGGAATAACATTCATGTGTGACCCAACCACTGGTGAATGTTGAGGTATCTCACTGCTCATATATCTCAGGGCAGCACGCTGGCAATGCGGTAGTCTTGCTGCCTCACCGCGCCAGGGACCCAGGTTCAATGCTGACTCCGGGTGCTGTCTGTACGGAGTTTGCACGTGCGTGACCTGCGTGGGTTTTCTTCGGGTGCTCCCGTTTCTTCCCACACTCCAAAGATGTCTCTGTTTGCAGGTTAATTGGCTTCTGTAAATTGTCCCTAGTGTGCAGCTGGGACAAGCTGGGCCGAAAGGGCCAACCTGTTTCCGCGATGTATCTCTTGAGTCTAACGTAAAGTTTACCAGTTTTCTTCCAGTGCTAAGACTTTTTTTTTTCCACCGCCACTCCTATCCGCCTGTCTTTGCCTCTCAATTATACAAGAAATTCAATCCCCTCTGAGAGCTGCACGTACCCTGTACCCATTTATGGTTTGAAGTGGCGATTTTCATTCAAAGAATGGACGGAAATGCTTCCCCCTGTCAGAACATTCTTAGAACATCACAGCTGAGAAATTGGATCCATCACCAATTCAGAACAATTTTCCCTTTGATATGTTTAAGAACGAACTGCAGATGCAGGAAAAATCAAAGGTAGACAAAAATGCTGGAGAAACTCAGCGGGTGAGGCAGCATCTATGGAGCGAAGGAATAGGTGACGTTTCGGGTCGAGACCCTTCTTCGAAGGAATAGGTGACGTTTCGGGTCGAGACCCTTCTTCGAAGGAATAGGTGACGTTTCGGGTCGAGACCCTTTTTCGAAGAAATAGGTGACACTAACACTATCCTACACACACTAGGGACAATTTTATATTCATACCAAGCCAATTAGCTTACAAACCTGTACGTCTTTGGAGTGTGGGAGGAAACCGAAGATGGCGGAGAAAACCCACACAGGTCACGGGGAGAACGTGCAAACTCCGTACAGACAGCGCCCGTAGTGAAGGTGGAACCTGGGTCTCTGGAGCTGTGAGGCAGCAACTCTACCCGCTGTTCACACCAACATTTGGTCAGAAAGAGAAGTCTGAATGCATTTCGTTGTCTCTGTACTGTACACTGACAATGACAATTAAAATTGAATCTGAATCTGAATCTGAATGAACAAAATCTTGAACAAAATGAAATAAAAACTCGAGGAAGGGTCTCGACCCGAAACGTCACCTCCAGAGATGCAGCCTGTCCCGCTGCGTTTTGTGGTACTCTATCATTGAAGAAACCTGGAGCGCTGTTGGTCTGCGGTCTCTTACCTTGCCTGTCTACCGTGTGGTGGTGTGCGTGGTACAGTGTTTGCTGGCTCTGGCGGATGGCTGCGGTCAACGGCAGGTCGGACTGCGTTACCCACTCCTGATTGCCGTTCAACATGCTCTCGCTCGGCATGGCCAGGGAGTGCCTCTTGGGGACGTCCTTGGTCAGGGTGGCTAGGGACTGCTTGGCCTACGAGAGAAGAAGAGGCTGGGTGAAATCCCTGTGGTACAGAGGGGGGGGGGTGCAATCCGAAGTGGGGACCCAACATACACCACGGGGGGAGAAAAACGTGCAGGAGCCTCGGTGTCGCCTACAGCACAATCACCGTGGAAACGGTTAAACCGGTTGCTCAGCAAGAATCTGGGCCTACCTCAGCTGGATGAGAAACTCATGCAAGACTGCGTGCATTCACAAACACACACAATACCCCCTCTCATCACCATTCAAACGCTCTGAAATAGCAGTACTGTGGCTGAGCAGCTGATAGGACCTGTATACAGCGCCCTCATGCTGGAATGCACCTCTGTTTGAGGTCCCTGGTCCACAGATCAATTTGATGGCCACCACGGTGAGCTGCACAAACTCTCAGTGGGAAGGAATCAGGAGTGATATCTCTCTGGGGTGCACAAAAGTGCTGGAGAAACTCAGTGGGTGCAGCAGCATCTATGGAGCGAAGGAAATAGGCAACGTTTCGGGCCGAAACCCTTCTTCAGACTGATGGGTTTCTGACCGGGACGTGGTTGACCCGAAACGTCACCTATTCCTTCGAAGAAGGGTCCCGACCCGAAAGGTCACCTATTTCCTTTGCTCCATAGATGCTGCCTCACCCGCTGAGTTTCTCCAGCATTTTTGTCTACCTTCGATTTTCCCAGCATCTGCAGTTCCTTCTTAGACAAGGAATGTAAGCAGGCTTACAACAGGCACGTGGTCAGATGAGAAGTAGGGAGTTCAGTTGGAAGGACCTGCACACCGATACACTAAAACATTTGGCTTCTATCACAGGTAGTGTGATACACCGCATTGACTGATGTGTGTTGCCGTGCCGACCAGGTGACACAGCTGGCTTTGGGAGGGGTGGTAAGTATTAGTCCTACAGTGTGGAAACAGGCCCTTCGGCCCAACTTGCCCACACCGGCCAACATGCCCCGGCTACACTAGTCCCACCTGCCTGCGTTTGGCATGTAATCGGAGTCTTTCAGAGCGTAAGACTTAAGAGCATAAGGGTGGTGAATCTGTGGAATTCATTGCCACAGAAGGCTGTGGAGGCCAAGCCAATGGATAAGGCCCAGGTGGATAGATTCTTGATTAGCGCGGGTGTCAGGGGTTGTGGGGGGAAGGCAGGAGAATGGGGTTGAGAAGGACAGATAGATCAGCCATGATTGAATGGCGGAGTAGACTTGATGGGCCGAATGGCCTAATTCTGCTCCTATCACTTTCCCCAGGAGAGAATTTCAACATTTCAGATTGGCAGCCATTTGCATTGTGCTCCATCAGTCCACATTACTGACTATTTCACAGAGTCTGAATGATCGAGGTTGAGGCAAACTAGACCAGCACCACATTAAAACATCACCACAGAACCTGGAAGGTTGGCGACCATTTTGCATGTGTGTGTGTGCGTGTGTGTGCGTGCGTGCGTATGTGTGCGTATGTGTGTGTGTGTGTGTGCGTATGTATGTGTGCGTATGTGTGTGAGTGTGTGCGTGCGTGTGTGTGTGTGTGCGTATGCGTGTGTATGTGTGCGTATGTGTGTGTGTGCGTGAGTGCGAGTGTATGTGTGCGTGTGTGTGTGCGTATGTGTGTGTGTGTGTGTGTGCGTATGTGTGTGTGTGTGTGTGTGTGTGTGCGTATGTGTGTGTGTGTGTGTGTGTGTGCGCGTATGCGTGTGTGTGTGTGCGTATTCGTGTGTGTGTGTGCGTATGCGTGTGTGTGTGTCTGCGTATGCGTGTGTGTGCATACATGTACTTTTATATCCCCCACTCTGGAACTAGAGGCGTGGAGTGCTTGCTGTAACATTTGTTTGCCAGTGGATTCTGCGTAACATCGCATGTACATGTTGAAGCAATGATACTCTAACCACAAATGTACTTCAACAGACAATACAGTACATCTTTCACAGTCCGCCAACAATTCAGACACAGACAATCATATTGACCTTGAGGATTTAAGGTTTTATAGATTGCCCCGGGCCACAGATAAGTGTAAAAATGCCACCACAGATCCATTGTGCGTGTACGTATCACAAGTGTAGGGTAATATGACCAAACTATCTGAGAGTCCAAGTCAGGACTAGAATGTCTAGCTGGTGTCTTCCACAAGTGTGGGTGAGTAGGGACCAATTTATTGAACAATGCAGAAAAAAAAAGCAAGTTGTTAGTGCATCTCCGTAATAAACAGACTCAGTGCCAACTGCTGCTGGGACTTTGTCATTATGGCCTGCTTCCTGCCTTAGCTTCTTTCATCTTCATTGTTACTGATAAAGTACCGCTTGATATCCTGCAATGGATATTTCACACAGGAACTTCTGCCTTCCACATTACCAGAACAGGTGATGGAATGCACCACTGCCTGTAACGATGCCTCACTGTTTTGGCTCTCTCCAATTGCAGTTCATCGGTTTTTAGTAAGCCATGTTTGGGATATTTGTAATACGTAGCTTCATGGCCATGTGCAGAACAATGATAGGAGCAGAATTAGGCCATTCGGCCCATCAAGTCAACTCCACCATTCATTCATGGCTGACCTATCTCTCCCTCCTAACCCCATTCTCCTGCCTTCTCCCCATAACCCCCCACACCCATACTAAACAGGGACTAAAGTCTATGGTGGAAGAATTCAGAATGTGGCCTGTCCACATTTTTGGCTCTAGAACACTGGACAGACATGCTGCTGGGGTTTCCTATGTAGAAGTCCAATATTTAATGAGTCCTTATTAAAGAATATCTTTGTCAGGTGTAATAGCTCTTTCAATGTTAGTGCCTATTCTAATTCTTCTATTATATCAGCCCAACCTCCTGTAATAGGGTGATTTCACCAAAGGTCAAATGAACGTAGATCGCGTTTGCTCGCTGAATTTCATCAAAAGTAGGTTAATAATTCCTTACTTTTGATGAAATTCAGCGAGCAAACGCGACAATTCCCGATATTTTGGATCTTAAAATCTCCACGGCAAATGTTTGCTGTTCACTTCCGCTGTTTTCCACCTTCAGTTCCCTCTTGTAATTACCTTACTTTCTATCTTTTTTTTGCCTGAAAATTTAGGTTGCTGTGCTTCACGGTCACCCCGACTAGCACAGAAAATTTCAGCTCCAAAATCGGCCGTTTTCCATGTTTTTAACGGGTGGGAAAGTGCGTGTTTCCCCATTCACTTACATGTACCAAACTGAGAAATGTCCTCCAGTTAAAAGTTTCGGTCACGTGAGGGGGGATCTACGCTCATTTGACCTTTGGTGAAATCACCCTATAAAGGCAAGTTAAATATCCTGGTCAAGTCTTATTGAACACGACCCTGTAAACTAATAATCAATACAAATGGAATCCAATGGATTGGCACACCTACACAAGAAAGTTTAGTTTGGAGAAACAGTGTGGAAACAGGCCCTTCAGCCCATCGAGTCCATGCCGATCAGCGATCACCCCGTACACTAGTGCTATCCCACACACTACGGACAATTTAGAGATTTTACTGAATCCATTTGGGATGTGGGGAAGAGAGCTAAAAAAATGTTAAAAAGAAATCTTTAGCTGGAGCTATTTTCCATCACCCTCTGGTCTAGGGATCTTTATAGAGAAGCAGGCGCTCAGAGCAGTGGATATGAAAGAAATGGCATGAAAATAAAAATGGTGGCGTTCAAGCAAGGGGGAGCAGCAGCTAGCTGGATGACATTGCCAGGACTTTGGTGATGAATACGTTAGATCAGGCAGCCCAACATATTTTGTGAGACTGAAGACTGATACAAAATGCTGGAGTTACTCAGTGGGTTAGGCAGCATTCACGGAGAAGAGGAATTGGTGGCGTTTCGGGTCGAGGCCCTTGTTCAGAGTCAGGGAGAGGCTGGTGGGACTAGTGTAGATGGGACATGTTGGTCAGTGCGGGCAAGTCGGGCCGAAGGGCCTGTTTCCACGCTGTACGACTCTTTAATACACAGGAACTGGCTTTTTTCAAACATTCGAGAAAAGTCCCAGCCTGAAACATCACTGAGCCATGTTCCCCTGAGATGCTGCTGCCTGACCCACTGATTACTGATCCAGCATGTTGCCTCTAACGTCAGTGTAAATCAGCATCTGTAGTCCCTCCCTACACACACTTGTGAGACTATCCTGCCTCATCATTTTAATTTGCGTTCCTCATCTTAATCTTTCTTTTGTTAAACCTGTTTTCCTGCATTTTAAATCACGTTCGGCCTAAGTCAGCAGGATGCTGGAAGGCCAAGGATTTGAATGGGCAATCCATCTGACGCTGAACAGCGCTGTCTGATCCTTTGAATGAAGGACTAATACGAGGACAATATTTCATCAATTGTCAGATGTTAACTTTCCCTGCCTTCCTCCCTTCCTGGGCCAAATTCCTGCTAAATCCATAGTGGATCAATTTTCAATTAATTTATACTTCCATCTAGCTTTAGGAGGGACACCTCGTAAGGCCAAGAGATTTTAGTCCAAGAGATTTAAAAACAAATGTATGTATTGGTTGGCGTGTGGGTGTTATAGGCTTTGACTGTCCTTCACTATTTACTGCCGATGAAATGGTGACATTGAATGACTGGAATCTGTTTGCTGAAGGTGCTCTTTACGTCTTGTCAGTAGGAAGGTTCATGGTTTTATGGAAGTGGAAGAAAGATAGGAAGGTTTGCATGAATGTTTAAGAAGGAACTGCAGATGCTGGAAAATCGAAGGCAGATAAAAATGCTGGAGAAACTCAGCGGGTGAGGCAGCATCTATGGAGCGAAGGTCTCGCCCCGAAACGTCACCTATTCCTTCGAAGAAGGGTCTCGGCCCGAAACGTCACCTATTCCTTCGAAGAAGGATCTCGACCCAAAACGTCACCTATTCCTTCGCTCCATAGATGCTGCTTCACCCGCTGAGTTTCTCCAGCACTTTTGTCTACCTAAGGTTTTGCATTGAAAGTCATTCTGCAGGATGAGTGACTTCAGGACAGCACAGCGGGAAGATGCACAATAACCAGAGTCGGTGGGCTGGGCATGAAGAGGGGGGGGGGGGGTGGACTTCAGGAGGTAAGGCAGGGGTGAAGGAAAGCTTGGTTGGTGTGAGCTCTCATGAACCTTATCACACAAGGGCCTGTCCCACTTACGCAACTTTTTCGGCTACTGCTGGCACCCGTCATAGGTCGCCGAACATTTTCAACGTTAAAAATTCAGCGGCGACCAGTAAGACGCCACGGCTTTAATGGGCGACTGAGGAGACAACTCTCACGACCATACAGGAGACACCCTAGCATTTTTCCTCACAGAGAGTGGCGAGTCTGTGGAATTCTCTGCCTCAGAGTGCGGGTTTCCTTTGGGTTTCGGCCCAAAACGTTGCCTATTTCCTTCGCTCCATAGTGCTGGAGAAACTCAGCGGGTGCAGCAGCATCTATGTGGAGCGAAGGAAATAGGCAACGTTTCGGGACGAAACCCAAAGGGTTTCGGCCCGAAACGTTGCCTATTTCCTATAGTGGAGATTGTTCAACTCTTTGCATGGAGCGAAGGAAATAGGCAAACGTTGCCTATTTCCTTCGCTCCACATAGATGCTGCTGCACCCGCCGAGTTTCTCCAGCACTTTTGTCTACCTTCGATTTTCCAGCATCTGCAGTTCCTTCTTAAACACAAGCTCATGCTCGGAGGCAGTGCGTATAAAAAGTCACTTCTGTGCAGTAGTGGAGCTGAAACGATGCTGTCTTTTTGAGCTGGTTCTGTCCAAAAATCATTCAATGACGCTATTTCTGAACAGCAAGGATATTATGGCCAGCAGGGATGGCAGGGGGGCGCGGTGGGTAGAGTTGCTGCCTCACAGCGCCAGTCACCCGGGTTCCATCCTGACTATGGGCACTGTCTGAACGGAGTTTGCACGTTCTCCCCATATTCTTGCCATTGAGGGAGCCCAGCGTAGGTTCACCAGGTTAATTCCCGGGATGGCGGGACTGTCATATGCTGAGAGAATGGAGCGGCTGGGCTTGTACACTCTGGAGTTTAGAAGGATGAGAGGGGATCTCATTGAAATATATAAGATTGTTAAGGGCTTGGACACACTAGAGGCAGGAAACATGTTCCCGATGTTGGTGGAGTCCCAAACACCTGCCCCTATTGTCTATTGTCTATTGACATGTCGCAGGGTGAAGCCTGTATGGTCGTGAGGCAGGTACGGGATACTGAGTTGGATGATCAGCCATGATCATATTGAATGGCGGTGCAGGCTCGAAGGGCCGAATGGCCTACTCCTGCACCTATTTTCAATGTTTCTATGTTTCTATGTGAGTAGTCGCCCAAAGAGTCGTACCTTGTTCTGGTCGCCGCTGGATTTTCAACATGTTGAACATTTTCGGAGACCTAGGGCGGGTGCCGGCAAGTTGCGTAAGTGGGACAGGCCCTTTACTCCAGATGTGTAGCAATCTGCCCCAAAGGCCATGTGAGAGATGCAGGAAAACCCCAACCACCCGTTAGTAACATAAACGTGCACACCAGCTCAAAAGCCTCTGCCGGAGTTCAGGTGGCCTAAGGTGGTAGATTGGTGCTAATCGTACAACAGGACACCATTCAAAGACACATAGTGCGTGATAGATTTTCTCGGCGCACGTCTTACCGCCAGCGCTCGAGGGAAGAGCTCCTTCTCAGCTGAACGATCGAAAATGCGATATTCCATTTTCTGGCCTGTGCGATTCAATATCTGGGGAAATAGCAGGGCACATAGAATGACCTAATGTGTTCTGCCCTACAGGCCCCTCCGTCTGAGCTCCACCTCAAATACACAGGGCAATTCATTCCTGCCACGCCCATAGGTGGCGCGGACTGGGCTGGACTGGACGGGGGGGACACGGGGACACGGGGGAGTGACAGGGTCACGGCTGGCGTGGGAGGGGTTGGGTAAAAGCAGAGCAGTAAAATGAATGCAAAGAAAGACGGAAAAAGAAGAAAAAGGAATAAAAGGGAAGATAAAGTCATTATCATGGAAACTCCTTGAGATTGGAAAGAAAGTGAGAATTATGACTAGCATGCATAAGGAACAAGCAATCCCATCTGATTAGAGGACACCAGCACCCAGCTAATACTACGCAGACACAGAGTGCTGGAGTAACTCAGCGGGTCAAGCAGCACCTCTGGAGAACATGGATAGGAGATGTTTCGGGCCAGGTCCACTGTCCATGTTCTCCAGAAATGCTCGCTGAGATACATCCAGCACTGTGTGTGTCCCTTTATGTAAACCAGAGTCTGTAGTACCTTGTTCCTACATTTGCTTCATCCACCACCCAGCTGACTGAAGCGGGGACCCTCGCACAACTGCCCCGTGAAAGAGGCTCCTCCCAAGTTGACCGAACGCCTCACCTCCTTCATTCACCCTGGCCTTTGCACATTCTCAATTCCGAATGGCCTACTCCTGCACCTAATTTCTATGTTTCTATGTTTCTATGAGTGAACTGGAGACTGGAGAGCAAAATCTCCAAATGCCCGTCTAACAAAACAAAGTGCAGGTGCAGCTCACCCATGGAGTCAAACATCAACCGTCTGAGAAGCTCAGTGAGACTCACAACTCTACATAGAAACATAGAAATTAGGTGCAGGAGTAGAGGCCATTCGGCCCTTCGAGCCTGCACCGCCATTCAATATGATCATGGCTGATCATCCAACTCAGTATCCCGTACCTGCCTTCTCTCCATACCCCCTGATCCCCTTAGCCACAAGGGCCACATCTAACTCCCTCTTAAATATAGCCAATGAACTGGCCTCGACTACCCTCTGTGGCAGAGAGTTCCAGAGATTCACCACTCTCTGTGTGAAAAAAGTTTTTCTCATCTTGGTTTTAAAGGATTTCCCCTTTATCCTTAAGCTGTGACCCCTTGTCCTGGACTTCCCCAACATAGGGAGCAATCTTCCTGCATCTAGCCTGTCCAACCCCTTAAGAATTTTGTAAGTTTCTATAAGATCCCCTCTCAATCTTCTAAATTCTAGAGAGTATAAACCAAGTATATCCAGTCTTTCTTCATAAGACAGTCCTGACATCCCAGGAATCAGTCTGGTGAACCGTCTCTGCACTCCCTCTATGGCAATAATGTCCTTCCTCAGATTTGGAGACCAAAACTGTACGCAATACTCCAGGTGTGGTCTCACCAAGACCCTGTACATTGAAACATTGACACCAATGGCCGCAAGAGGCACGTGCTGTTGGTCTGTTGCCGTGTGGCAACAGGATGTGATGACATGACTTCTGTCCCACAATATCCATGGAAGTTCTGGAGAAATGTCGTGCCCCCCCTGTTGCAAATGTGCGTCTCTTTTAAGTTTAGTTTGGTTTAGAAATACAGCTCGGAAACAGACCCTTCGGCCCATCGAGTCCACGCTGACCAGCCCTCCCCGCACATTTAGAACGGAGACGAGGAAACACTTTTTCGCACAGAGAGTGGTGAGTCTGTGGAATTCTCTGCCTCACAGAGGGCGGTGGAGGCCGGTTCTCTGGATGCTTTCAAGAGGGAGCTAGATAGGGCTCTTAAAAATAGCGGAGTCAGGGGATATGGGGAGAAGGAAGGAACGGGGTACTGATTGGGGATGATCAGCCATGATCACATTGAATGGCGGTGCTGGTTTGAAGGGCCGAATGGCCTACTCCTGCACCTGTTGTCTATTGACACTACCCCTACACACACTAGGGACATTATTTTTAACCTTTATACCAAGCCAATTAACCTACTAACCTGTACGTCTTTGGAGTGTGGGAGGAAACAATGGTTCCTTCCACGTGTGTTCCCATCTCCTGCTGCAGCCTACTTCCTTGGCCCACCAAGTCCGCGCCAACCTGCGATCAGATCACCCCGTGCACTAACACCACCCTACACAACAGGGATAATTTACCAAAGCCAATTGACCTACAAAACCTGCACGTCTTTGGAGGGTGGGAAGAAGCCAGAGTACCCAGCGGAAACCAACGCAGTCACAGGGAGAACGTGCAAACTCCGCACAGACAGCACCCGTAGTCAAGATTGAACCCGTGTCCCTGGCGCCGTGAGGCAGCAACTCTACTGCTGCGTCACCGTGACACCCAACCGTGAGGAACAGCAAGAACAGCTCTTAGTTCTGATCTCGCACCAACATCGTTAAATAGGCATTGTTGCAGCTCAGTTATTGAGCCATCCTTCTGCATTCTGTAGCTGTAAAGAATTTACAAGTTTATTATCTGCCAATGAAACTTAAACTGAAAGGACTTGCTGTGAGAGCGTTGTTAAATGGGATAAATCAACGTACATTTTGTTAAACGGAGTGTCTATCTCATCGCCACGGAGTGTCTATCTCATCGCACTGGGTGGCTCTGTAATGGCTGCCTCGCCAACATGGCTCATCCTCTACTTTCTTTGTTGATTTTTTAGTATGTGTTAAATGTATGTTTTAGTGTTCTTCAACTTTGTATCAGGTGGGGAACTTTTTTTACTCTCTTACCTCGACGGAGATGCGATTTCTTTCCGTATCGTATCTCTGTTTGCACTGTGGTCGAACATTGAGGAGCTGGCGGTCCCTGGCCGACTCCGGGAGCTCCAACGGCGGGAGCCTGCGGACTTAACATCGAGGAGCTGGCGGTCCCTGGCCGACTCCGGGAGCTCCAACGGCGGGAGCCTGCGGACTTAACATCGAGGAGCTGGCGATCCCTGGTTGGGGACCAACTTCGGGAGCTCCAAGCCGCACGGGCTTCGACCGCCCCGACTGCGGGGGCTTCGACCGCCGGCTACGGGACCTTCGATCGCCCCGACTGCGGACGGTTCGACTGCTTCGACCGTGGGAGAATAAAGAGGGAAGAATATTGGACTTTACTGCCTTCCATCTGAGTGAGGATTGTGGGATCTGCTGTGGTGGATGTCTATGTCGTGGTGTGTCTTGTTGCTGGTTCCTGGTATGACTGTATGGTAGATGGAATCTCCCTGGACATTAACTGGTACATGTGACAATAAAGGACCATCGCACCGTTGAAGATCTCACCCATCGCTCCGGGAGGGAGGGGGGATTTCTGAAATCACTTGAATTGTGTGCGATCACCATATTTACCAGTGGCAATATGGTGCACATCAACACAGGTTAAGTCATACAAGCTGCACGTATTCAAGGAAGGCAGGAGAATGGAGTTAGGAGGGAGAGATAGATCAGCCACGATTGAATGGCAGAGTAGACATGATGGGCCGAATGGCCTACTCCTGCACCTATTATCTATTGACCAGAGTAGTGGGCTGCAGGTCGGAGGGTGAGACCATGTGGAGATCATTTGGAAATGACTGCTGTTCATCGAGGACAGATACAAAATGCCGGAGTAACTCAGCGGGACAGGCAGCATCTCTAGATGGAAGGAATGAGTGAGAGGCTTCTGCAGACTGAGGACAGGCATCACCCATTCCTTCTCTCCAGAGATGCTGCCTGTCCCGCTGAGTTACTCCAGCATGTTGTGTCTATCCTCGGTGTAAACCAGCATCTGCAGTTCCTTCTTGCACATTGTGACTGTTGTTCAACCGTTGCTTAGTGCACGTGGCCACTCATTCTCCAGACATCCAGGTGAGTAACTCAGCACCTGATACAGTGCAGGTCCATCACTTACCATGGCCAGCTCTGCCTCCAGTTCTTTAATCCTGTTCTCCTTCAAGTCTAGCTGCGTTTGAAGTGCAGTCACGTGATCGGTTGCCTCCTTGGCTTGCCGCCGCAGATCCCACTTCTCTCGTTCCAGCAGATCTTTCTCTTTTCCTAAAACCTTCACTGCATCTTCACTCTCCTGCAAGGGTGTGGACGAAGGTTGCAGATTTATCTCGGCACTCGGAGACCAGAGGAGATGTGGGCCATGAAACATATGGAGTATGAGTATAGAAGCTGGGATGTAATGTTAAAATTGTACAAGGCATTGGTGAGACCAAATCTGGAGTATGGTGTACAATTTTGGTCGCCCAATTATAGGAAGGATGTGAACAAAATAGAGAGAGTACAGAGGAGATTTACTAGAATGTTGCCTGGGTTTCAACAACTAAGTTACAGAGATAAGTTGAATAAGTTAGGTCTTTATTCTCTGGAGCACAGAAGGTTAAGGGGGGACTTGCTAGAGATCTTTAAAATGATGAGAGGGATAGACAGAGTTGATGTGGACAAGCTTTTCCCTTTGAGAGTAGGGAAGATTCAAACAAGCGGACATGACTTCAGAATTAAGGGACAGAAGTTTAGGGGTAACATGAGGGGGAACTTCTTTACTCAGAGAGTGGTAGCGGTGTGGAATGAGCTTCCAGTGGAAGTGGTGGAGGCAGGTTCGTTGGTATCATTTAAAAATAAATTGGATAGACATATGGATGAGAAGGGAATGGAGGGTTATGGTATGAGTGCAGGCAGGTGGGACTAAGGGAAAAAAAAGTTGTTCGGCACGGACTTGTAGGGCCGAGATGGCCTGTTTCTGTGCTGTAATTGTTATATGGTTATATGGTGACCATTAAAGCCCGTACATGTGGTGAGATATGGAGCCCTGGGACAACAGCGGCCAGTGAGATGTTACTCCAGGGCTCTCAGAAGTTCTTTTACCCAACAATGGTGTGGGGCACAGTGGCGCAGCGGTAGAGTTGCTGCCTCACAGCGCCAGAGACCCGGGTTCCATCCTGACTACGGGCGCAGTCTGTATGGCGTTTGTACGTCCTCCCCGTGACCGCGTGGGGTTTCTCCAGGTGCTCCGGTTTCCTCCCAAACTCTGCAAATTGTCCCTAGTGTGCAGGATAGTACTAGCGTATGGGTGATCAATGGTGGGCAGGGAGTCGGTGGGCCGAAGGGCCTGTTTCAACTAAACCTCTTGAATCTCTACACGAAGGAGAAAGTGCAGAGGGTAGCGGTGAAAGGAATTGGGGAGGAGGGGGAGAAGGTGGGAGCAACAGAGAGAAAGAGAGCGTGAGGGGAATGGGGGAGGGGAGGGGGGGGGGTGAGAGTGGGGCATTGAGACCCACACCATCCATACCATGTCTAAGGTGCCATTTGTTCTGTAATAACCATTCATGTCACTGTATGGGACTTCAACGAATCCTAGCATTGTTTTGGCTTAGACTCTAAATGCAGGAGTAACTCAGCGGGACAGGCAGCATCTCTGGAGAGAAGGAATGGGTGACGTTTCGGGTCGAGACCCTTCTTGTTTTGGCTTTCAAGGAGTTCCGAGGTTCACTGATTTGACAGACTACTTTCTAAATGATGCATGAAAGATTATAAAAGTCGATGAGGTAAGGAATGTCAACATCAGGGAAAGGAAACTTTACAATTCAGGCATGCATATATTAGTAAACATCCTCAGGGTATAACACAAAAGTTTAGATCCACAGTAGGGCCACTTATTTATTGCCTAGACATAGGAGTCATACAGCATGGAAACAGGCCCTTCGGCCCAACTTGCCCAGACCCACCAACATGTCCCATCTACACTAGCCCCTGCCTGCATTTGGCCCATATCCCTCTAAACCTATCCCATTTGTGTACTTGTCCAAACCTTGTTTTTGTGATGGTACATTCCTACCTGAACCACCTCCTCCGGCAGCTCGTTCCATACACCCACCCACCCTTTGTGTAAATACATTGCCCCTTGGGTGCCTAAATCTATCCCCTTAAAACCTTTTTCTTCACATCCACTGAGAATTCGCATCATTTTAGAAACGTTACCTATTCCTTCGAAGAAGGGTCTCATAGAAATTAGGTGCAGGAGTAGGCCATTCGGCCCTTCGAGCCTGCACCGCCATTCACTATGATCATGGCTGATCATCCAACTCAGTATCCCGTACCTGCCTTCTCTCCATACCCCCTGATCCCCTTAGCCACAAGGGCCACATCTAACTCCCTCTTAAATATAGCCAATGAACTGTGGCCTCAACTGGCTTCAAATAGGGCCAAAACCCAAAGGAAATAGGCAACGTTTCGGGTCGAAACCCGAAGGGTTTCGGGACGAAACGTTGCCTATTTCCTTCGCTCCATAGATGCTGCTGCACCCACTGAGTTTTTGGCTGATCATCCAACTCAGTATCCCGTACCTGCCTTCTCTCCATACCCCCTGATCCCCTTAGCCACAAGGGCCACATCTAACTCCCTCTTAAATATAGCCAATGAACTGGCCTCAACTACCCTCTGTGGCAGAGAGTTCCAGAGATTCACCACTCTCTGTGTGAAAAAAGTTCTTCTCATCTCGGTTTTAAAGGATTTCCCCCTTATCCTTAAGCTGTGACCCCTTGTCCTGGACTTCCCCAACATCGGGAACAATCTTCCTGCATCTAGCCTGTCCAACCCCTTAAGAATTTTGTAGGTTTCTATAAGATCCCCTCTCAATCTCCTAAATTCTAGAGAGTATAAACCAAGTCTATCCAGTCTTTCTTCATAAGACAGTCCTGACATCCCAGGAATCAGTCTGGTGAACCTTCTCTGCACTCCCTCTATGGCATTTTATTTCATTTACCTTTCTGTGTTGCTCGTAATTCCTTATAAAATCCCGGAGCTGCTCCTCCCGACTCTCGAGGGTGGCGTAGAGTTGCTGCATCTGGTTTACCAGGTCGGCCTTCTCCGCCTTTAACCGTTTGCGGTCTGTCTTCATGGCTGTAGAGATCAAAGGTAGAGATTTAGCTCCAGCCACCACACGGGCTATAACGACGCCGTTATGAACGCGGCTTTTTACTTCTACTGTGATGGGTGGCGTTTCGGGTCGGGACAACAGGCAACAGGTGCAGGGGTAGGCCATTCGGCCCTTCGAGCCAGCACCACCATGGGCCAAGGAAGTAGGCTGCAGCAGGAGATGGGAACACACGTGCAATGAACCATTGTTTCCTCCCACACTCCAAAGACGTACAGGTTAGTAGGCTTGGTATAAATGTTAAAAATAATGTCCCTAGTGTGTGTAGGGGTAGTGTTAATAGACAATAGACAATAGGTGCAGGAGTAGGCCATTCGGCCCTTCGAACCAGCACCACCATTCACTGTGATCATGGCTGATCATCCCCAATCAGTACCCCGTTCCTGCCTTCTCCCCATATCCCCTGACTCCGCTATCTTTAAGAGCCCCATCTAGCTCTCTCTTGAAAGCATCCAGAGAACCGGCCTCCACCGCCCTCTGAGGCAGAGAATTCCACAGACTCACAACTCTCTGTGAGGAAAAGTGGAACCCTTCCTTCAAAAACAAAAAGCTGTCAGCTCTCAAGCTGTTATGTTGTCCGAAGTCTCCCTCACACTCTTCCACCCTGTAAAACATTGCGTGAAGTTGATCTGAAGAAGGGTCTCGACCCAAAACGTCACCTATTCCTTCGCTCCATAGATGCTGCCTCACCCGCTAGGTCATCAGAGGTTGCTGTTTAGGTCTCCTAAGTGGGACAGGGGGGGGGGATTTAAAGGAGCAGGAATTTTACAGCAGCATCTATGTGGAGCGAAGGAAACAGGCAACGTTTCGGGACGAAACCCTTCCAGGTTTCGACCCGAAACGTTGCCTATTTCCTTTGGGTTTCGGCCCGAAACGTTGCCTATTTCCTATTAAATATTCATATTGAATGGCGGTGCAGGCTCGAAGGGCCTACTCCTGCACCTATTTTCTATGTTTCTAAGTCGACCCGAAACGTTGCCTATTTCCTTTGCTCCATGCAAAGAGTTGAACAATCTCCACTATAGGAAATATATAACCATCTCCACTATAGGAAATAGGCAACGTTTCGGGCCGAAACCCTTCCGGGTTTCGGCCCGAAACGTTGCCTATTTCCTTCGCTCCACATAGATGCTGCTGCCCCCGCTGAGTTTCTCCAGCATTTTTGTCTACCTTCAATTTTCCAGCAGCTGCGGTTCCTTCTTAAACACAGGGTACACAAGGGGTTAAATTTGAGCAGCGTGTGGGTCAGAGAACTCGGCAAAAACCAGGAATTCTGTTTGGAGGTTGGCCCTTTAAAATAGGATGGTTTTGGCAAAACAGTTTGAGTAGAAGCTGGCTGTTCTGCAAGTTAATAAGAAACATCGTGTTTTTTTTGCCGTGTTGAAAATCTCATTTGCAGCTGAATTTGCTCTTTGACATCATCGGAAGGAATAAGAGACCAGAGAAAATAAGCAGAGGGGATGAGAATGCCATTGAAATACAAGGAAGCAAATTCCGTGACAGGCACTCTGGCACGCGGAAATGTACACTGAATGACTCCGCTGCAGAACAACCCGATTTCCATCTGCAGTCTCTTTTGTGCACTTGTGTGAACCAATTACTTGCTCCTAATTCTATTCCCCAGCTCTCTTCTTTTTTTTTCCACTTCATGTATTTGATTAACTTTCTCCTCGAAAGGTTGAGTGAGTTCTGAGACTGGTACAGGCAGCTCCTCGCTGAGAGAGGGCGTACAAAATGAGAGTTTAGCGATACGGCAGGGAAAACAGGCCCTTCGGCCCACTGTGGGGTTTCCTCCGGGTGCTCCGGTTTCCTCCCGCGCTCCAAAGATGCACAGGTCTGGAGGTTGCTTGGCGTCAGTGTGTCGGGTAGAGCTAAAGTGATTGTTGGCCGGAGCGTGGACTCGGTAGGGCCGAAGGGCCTGTTTCTGCGCTGTAATGCATTTCGTTGTCTCTGTACTGTACACTGACAATGACAATTAAAATTGAATCTGAATCTGAAAATTGAATCTGAATCTGAATCTGTATCTCTAAAGTCTTAACAAATTCACATTAGTTGTATGTTTAAGAAGGAACTGCTAGATGCTGGAAAAATCGAAGGTAGACAAAAATGCTGGAGAAACTCAGCAGGTGAGGCAGCATCTATGGAGGGAAGGAATAGGTGACGTTTCGGGTCGAGACCCTTTGGGTCTCGACCCGAAACGTTACCTATTCCTTCGAAGAAGGGTCTCATAGAAACATAGAAATTAGGTGCAGGAGTAGGCCATTCGGCCCTTCGAGCCTGCACCGCCATTCAATATGATCATGGCTGATCATCCAACTCATTATCCCGTACCTGCCTTCTCTCCATACCCCCTGATCCCCTTAGCCACAAGGGCCACATCTAACTCCCTCTTAAATATAGCCAATGAACTGGCCTCAACTACCCTCTGCGGCAGAGAGTTCCAGAGATTCACCACTCTCTGTGTGAAAAAAGTTCTTCTCATCTCGGTTTTAAAGGATTTCCCCCTTATCCTTAAGCTGTGACCCCTTGTCCTGGACTTCCCCAACATCGGGAGCAATCTTCCTGCATCTAGCCTGTCCAACCCCTTAAGAATTTTGTAAGTTTCTATAAGATCCCCTCTCAATCTCCTAAATTCTAGAGAGTATAAACCAAGTCTATCCAGTCTTTCTTCATAAGACAGTCCTGACATCGCAGGAATCAGTCTGGTGAACCTTCTCTGCACTCCCTCTATGGCAATAATGTCCTTCCTCAGATTTGGAGACCAAAACTGTACGCAATACTCCAGGTGTGGTCTCACCAAGACCCTGTACAACTGCAGTAGAACCTCCCTGCTCCTATACTCAAATCCTTTTGCTATGAAATGGCCGAGATATCTGAATGATTGTGACTAGGTAGACAAAAGTGCTGGAGAAACTCAGCAGGTGAGGCAGCATCTATGGAGGGACGGAAATAGGCAATGTTTCTGGCCGAAACCCTTCTTCAGACTGATTGAGACTAGCCACAAGTGACAATAAGGTGAGATGTTCTTTGTTTTGCATTCTTGAGGTATGGAAAGGGCCGCCACAGAAAGGACGTCGACAAAGTTACAACAATCCCATTTTAACACAAACTATCTTGGAACACATTCCATTTGTGGTCCACTGTGGCCCCCCCATGCTGGGTCTCCCTTTGTTCTCCTCTCCCCCCTCTAACGGGGATCCCCGAATGCCAGGTCCTCGTTCGTCCACCCCGCTATCACAGCAGTTCCCCCCACGCTCAACCCCTCATCCTCTGCCTATTGCCCTCTCCTGCCCCGCTTGTCACCTCATTTATCTGGGTTGAACCACGTTAAGTTCCACTCCTCTGTATTTAAATTGAAAGCGTCTGCAAACGAACGATCCCTCTTTGCTGCTCAAGTCAATATTGGGCCTCTGGGCACAGACAGAGCTAATGCCGAACATATCTTGGTCGCTGGGTTTGTCTGCACTGTTCAGGGTCTGGAACCTCCTCTGGCTCATTAAAACTAATCTCACATTTGTGGCATCTGGCTTCCTGATTCAAAACATGTGACTGTGTGGCGGGGGCTGGCTGGAGGATAAATGTGGGGGGGGGTGGGAATAGAGGAGAGGAAATGAGGTGAGACACAGACTGCAAATCATCTGCGCACGTCTCTTGCATGCAGAAAGCGCGGAGATATTGAGCAGCTGGATTGCTGCGTGTGTGAATCTGCAGAGCATGAAACGCTACTCCCTGCCTGCCCTGTGACATTCATAATTGCCGGCAAGCCAGAGCAAGCTGACAGGTTGACAGGCAGGCCCGAGATGTTTGCTACGCCAAGGAGATGGCTTCCCGTTTACAATTCATTGAGTGCCGCAGCACGAAGGGAGAGGTTTGCCGCAAGGTCGCCTGTGATTGCTGCTTCACATCAGGATGACAGCTTCAGAATGACAAGGGAGTCCTAGCGGGACTCTGGGAATGACAGCAGGGGAAAAAGGAGAGCAAATCTATCGCTGCTAGATCATAGTCATAATTATACCTTATTATCCAAGTGTGTTTTGCAACATACGAGGAATTTGATTTGCCGTACAGCCATACCAATAAAAAGCAACAGAACACACTAAATACATTTTAACATAAATATCCACCACAATGACTCCTCCACATTCCTCACTGTGATGGAAGGCAAAAATGAGCCCAATCTTGCGGAGGTTGGGCGATCGTTTCGCCGAACACCTCCGCTCGGTCCGCAATAACCAAGCTGACCTCCCGGTGGCTCAGCACTTCAACTCCCCCTCCCACTCCGTCTCCGACCTCTCTGTCCTGGGTCTCCTCCATGGCCACAGCGAGCAGCACCGGAAATTGGAGGAACAGCACCTCATATTCCGTTTGGGGAGTCTGCATCCTGGGGGCATGAACATCGAATTCTCCCAATTTTGTTAGTCCTTGCTGTCTCCTCCCATCCCCCAGCCTTCGGGCTTTTCCTCCTTTTTCCTTTCTTGTCCCCGCCCCCGATCAGTCTGAAGAAGGGTTTCGGCCCGAAACGTCGCCTATTTCCTTCGCTCCATAGATGCTGCTGCACCCACTGAGTTTCTCCAGCTTTTTTGTGTACCTTCTCTTCTCTTATATGTTCTCCGGCAGTCGGAGGCCTCGAACCTTCCGTTGACGGGATGATCTTGGCTCCCGCAGCCGGCAGTCAGGTCCTCCACGTCGGGGCGATCAAGCTCCTGCATCGGGGGGGTGGGGGAGGAATCTCAGCTCCCCCACGCCGGGTGATCAGACCACAGGTCTGGGTTGGTCGAAACCTTGTGCGTCGTTTGGAGCTCCCGACATCTACGTATGCTACCCGCTCCTCGATGTTGCATTCCACATGGGAGGGTCGATCCCAGGCTAGGGATCACAGGCTCTGATGGTGAGTCCACAGCCCCATGGTGGGGCTCAAAGTCAGTCCCGAGCAAGGCCGCCAGCTCCACGATGTTAGGCCGCAGAACAACCGGGGATACGATCCGGAAAACGATCGCATCCCCTAAAGTCTCGACCCGAAACGTCATCCATTCCTTCTCTCCAGACATGCTGCCTGTCCCGCTGAGTTACTCCAACGTTTTGTGTCTACCCCCAGGAGAGATAGGGTCAGGTTGCAGCCAATTCATGTTGCTTTCTAGATACGCAGCTTTTTATATTGTCTCCTCAGTAGTATGCCCACCAATAGTCTCCATGTACGGGGCAGCGGCAGATATTTTCCCATCAGTAAATTACCTCAATGCCATCGTTACAACCCTGTGCTGGTAATACTGTCCCCAGAGTCATACTGTTTAACTAAGTACCCACCATTACTGTTGCTACGGTGATAAGCCTGCATCCTCCAGTATTATAACACAGCGTTGTTTAAACATGACAGGTGTGTAGAGTCATAGAGCGATACAGTGTAGGAACAGGCCCTTCGGCCCAACTTGCCCACACTGACCAACATGTCCCACCTACACCAGTCCCACCTGTCTGCATTTGGCCCATATCCCTCTAAACCCGTCCTATCCATGTACCTTCTGCACTCATTCTTTGATTGGGAGTAGGGAGGATCTCAGTTCAGCAGCAGCTTCCATAAACAAGCTCCCTTTAGAACACAGAAAAATAGTAGGCCATTCGGCCCTTCGAGCTAGCACCGCCCATTCAATATGATCATCTAAAATTCCTGCTTTTTCCCCATACCCCTTGATTCCTTTGGCCTTAGAGCTAAATCTATCTCTCTCTTGAAAACATCCAGTGAATCGGCCTCCACTGCCTTCTGTGGCAGAGAATTCCACAGATTCACAACTCTCTGGGAGAAAACGTTTTTCCTCATCTCAGTCCTAAATGGCCCACCCCTAATTCTTAAGCTGTGACCCCTGGTTCTGGACTCCCCCAACATGGGGAACATGTTTTCTTCATCTAGCCTGTCCAATGCTTTAAGAATTGTATACGTTTCTATAAGGTCCCCTCTCGTCCTGCTAAATGCCAGTGAATGGAATTTAATTTGAGCAGCCCTGCAAAGTGAAGGCCTTCAGACCAAGTTGAAGCCTTTCCTGTTACCTGCTCTACGTTGCCATGGCGATACCACTTTGTCACCAGCTATCAATCATTCCGTGAACCTGCAGTTAATCTTAACGGTGAGAACCTGCTGGCAGTAACCTCATTAAATGGTGCTGTAACACGCCACGCTATCACTGGTGTGTATGTCACTGCTGGGCGATAAGATCATTCCACTAGTCTACAAGCAGTGGGTGCCCATCGGAACCCCTGGAATCAGGTGCTGAATTATTAGTAATTTGTGTGGGGGAAATGATGGGGTATATGGAACAAGCAAGGGATGAACAACATGCAAAATGTGTAGGACAATAGATAATGGAGTAGGCCCTTCAAGCCAGCACCGCCATTCAATGTGATCATGGCTGATCATCCCCAATCAGTACCCCGTTCCTGCCTTCTCCCCCATATCCCCTGACTCTCTCTCGCTATCTTTAAGAGCCCTATCTAGCTCTCTCTTGAAAGAATTCTCTCCAGAGAACCGGCCTCCACCGCCCTCTGAGGAAGAGAATTCCACAGACTCACAACTCTGGGTGAAAAAGTGTTTCCTCGACTCCGTTCGAAATGGCCCACCCCTTATTCTTCAACAAGGAAGGAACTGCAGATGCTGGCTTACATCAAAGATAGGCACAAAATGCTGGAGTAGCTCAGCGGGACAGGCAGCAACTCTCTGGAGAGAAGGAATGGGTTTCCTTCTATCCAGAGAAGCTGCCTAGCCCACTGAGTTACTCCAGCATGTTGTGTCTGTCCTGGAATTTGTACCTGTCTTCAACTTCCCAAACCGGTCGAGCTGGTGGTGAATAACATTGTAATCTGATATACTCATGCAAGAGGAACTCGTCATCCAGTATTTAAAGGGGAAGATTGTAGTTTAAAGTTATAACGCCCGCAGGAGGATCACTGGCATTGGGCAGGCGAATGCTCCTAGCTCTATGACTTTTCCATCTCTAATGAACCAGAGCACGTACACCAACCCGAAACGTCACCCATTCCTCCTCTCCATGGAGTTTAACAAGGAACTGCAGATGCTGGAAAATCAAAGGTAGACAAAAATGCTGGAGAAACTCAGCGGGTGCAGCAGCATCTATGTGGAGCGAAGGAAATAGGCAACGTTTCGGGCCGAAACTCGGAAGAGTTTCGGCCCGAAACGTTACCTATTTCCTTTGTGTTTCGGGCCGAAAGCAGCATCTATGGAGCGAAGGAAATAGGCAACGTTTTGGGACGAAATCCTTCTTCAGACTCTACTCTCCATGGATGTCTTCTCCACGCCAGTCTGAAGAAGGGTTTCAGCCCGAAACGTTGCCTATTTCCTTCGCTCCATAGATGCTGCTGCACCCGCTGAGTTTCTCCAGCATTTTTGTGTACCTTCCTCTCCATGGATGCTGCCTCGCCCGCTGAGTTACTCCAGCGTTTTGTGATTTTACCAGCATCTGCAGTTCTTTCACACGTACATGTTTTTGCAGTTTTCTTTACCATCGTTACTTTTTTTTTGCATATCTTTCATTCGTTTGATCTATATCACCGTATTCATCTCTCGTTTCCCTTTCCCCCCCCGACTCTCAGTCTGACGATCGACCCCGAAACGTCACCCGTTCCTTCTCTCCAGAGATGCTGCCGGTCCCGCTGAGTTACTCCAGCATTTTGCGTCTGTCTTCTTTTCAATGTAGACAAAAATGCTGGAGAAACTCAGCGGGTGCCGCAGCATCTATGGAGCGAAGGAAATAGGCAACGTTTCGTCCCGACACGGACTAGAAGGGTCGAGATGGCCTGTTTCCGTGCTGTAATTGTTATATGGTTATATATGATGAAAGGATGGATCGACTGGGCTTATATTCACTAATCAGCAAAAGATAGTTTGATAGAGCTCTTAGGGCTGCGGAAACAAGGGACATGGGGAGAAGGCAGGAACGGGGTACTGATTGTGGATGGTAGATAAAAGTGCTGGAGAAACGCAGCGGGTGCAGCAGCATCTATGGAGCGAAGGAAATAGGCAACATTGGAAATAGGCAACGTTTCGGGCCGAAACCCGGAAGGGTTTCGTCCCGAAACGTTGCCTATTTCCTTCGCTCCATAGATGCTGCTGCACCCGCTGAGTTTCTCCAGCACTTTTGTAGATAGAGTCTGAAGAAGGGTTTTGGGACGAAACGTTGCCTATTTCCTTCGCTCCATAGATGCTGCTGCACCCGCTGAGTTTCTCCAGCATTTTTGTCTACCTTAGTTCTTCCAGCATCTGCGGCTTTTTGTGGCTGTCTTTCGAAGCGCTCTGCTGATTGCCTGTTTGCGACCCAAAGCCTCGGCATAAGGTGCAGCTGAGGTGGAATCAGCCACGATCACATTGAATGGCGGTGCTGGCTCGAAGGGCCGAGTGGCCTACTCCTGCACCTATTGTCTATTGAGTTTACTGGGGAGGCAGTGCAGCGTAGGTTCACGAGATTGATCCCAGGGATGGCGGGACTGTCATATGAGGAATGATTGAAAAGACTAGGCTTGTATTCACTGGAGTTTAGAATGATGAGGGGGGATCTTATAGAAACATATAAAATTATAAAAGGACTGAACAAGCTAGATGCAGGAAAATGTTATCCCAATGTTGGGCGAGTCTAGAACCAGGAGCCACACACTCTTAGAATAAAAGGGAGGCCATTTAACACTGAGGTGAGGAAATTTTCTCCCAATGTGGGGTGAGTCCAGACCCAGGGGCCACAGTCTTAGAATAAAGGGGAGGTCATTTAAGACTGAGGTGAGAAAATTTTGTTATCACCCAGAAAGTTGTGAATTTATGGAATTCCCTGCCACAGAGGGCAGTGGAGGCCAAGTCACTGGATGGATTTAAGAGAGAGTTAGATAGAGCTCTGGGGGCTAGTGGAGTCAAGGGATATGGGGAGAAGGCAGGCACGGGTTATTGATGGGGGACGATCAGCCATGATCATATTGAATGGCGGTGCTGGCTCGAAGGGCCGAATGGCCTCCTCCTGCACCTATTTTCTATGTTTCTATGCAAGGAACTGCTGATGCCCCTGTTGTTTTTTCAAACGAGTAGCTTCCAATATTTAAAAAAAAACACACGCCCAGCTGCTTGTGATTAGGACTCCAGTATAGTGATGAAGGTCAAAAGCAGTCCCCGTGGGGGAAGACCTGAGTCGGCACAGACTGCTTGTCCTGGAGGTCAGGTCTCTTCCACTTCAATGGTGAAAAGTTAACGAGCCCAGGGAAGAACTGAAGTATTCCAGGCATGAACTTTTAATATTCGCAATTCAGGGGCTTGAGAATTGATCTTGACAAACTGGACATGTTAATCCACAATCTACGCTCAGTGTGAGACACAGCGACTGAGCAGGTAATCGCTCAACACTGCTACAGGGATGGACCATCAACCACTGTCACGCTGCGGCCTTTCGCCGCATAGTTAGTCTGCCAAAACCAAGGTCAAACACCAATTGTTTGTGAATGCTGTTTAAATGCAGTTTGATCATTTAGACAATAGACAAAATGTGCAGGAGTAGGCCATTCGGCCCTTCGAGCCAGCACCGCCATTCAATGTGATCATGGCTGATCTTCCCCAATCACTACCCCGTTCCTGCCTTCTCCCCATATCCCCTGACTCCGCTATCTTTAAGAGCCCTATCTAGCTCTCTCTTGAAAGCATCCAGAGAACCTGCCTCCACCACCCTCTGAGGCAGAGAATTCCACAGACTCACCACTCTCTGTGAGAAAAAGTGTTTCCTCGTCTCTGTTCTAAATGGCTTACTTCTTATTCTTAAACTGTGGCCCCTGGTTCTGGACTCCCCCAACACCGGGAACATGTTTCCTGCCTCTAGCGTGTCCAAGCCTTAACAATCTTATATGTTTCAATAAGATTTCCTCTCATCCTTCTAAACTCCAGAGTGTACAAGCCCAGCTGCTTCATTCTCTCAGCATATGATAGTCCCGCCATTCCAGGAATTAACCTTGTAAACCTACGCTGCACTCCCTCAATGGCAAGAATGTCCTTCCTCAAATTAGTGGACCAAAATTGCACACAATATTCCAGGTGTGGTCTCACTGGGGCCCTGTACAACGGCAGAAGGACCTCTTTGCTCCGACACTCGACTCCTCTTGTTGTAAAGGCCAACATGCCATTCGCTTCCACACTGCCTGCTGTACCTGCATAATTACTTTCATAGACTGATGTACAAGGACCCCCAGATCCTGCAGAGGGATAAGGATCACGTACAGGCAGGTGAGGTCAGTTTAACCTGGCATCATGTTCGGCATGGGCATTGTGGGCTGAAGGGCCTCTTGCTGTGTTGTTGCTTTGTTTTGGTAGAACGATGATCTTCATGCTTGTCTTTGCTAACATGGAAGCCACTGAAGTAATACTGGGCATTGTGTGGGAACTGTAACTGACTTGATTGCCTCCCTTGCTCCAGAGCACAATGATCAAGTCGCTGCCTTGGTTGAGACGGTCATGAGTGCGGGATGAATCCATGCCCTTTGAATATCCAGAGTTCCCAGTGCCGGATTTACGTATAAGCTAAACAAGCAATAGCTTAGGGCCCCCACTTTCTAGGGCCCCCCCGAAATAATTGATGGGCCTCGAGGTCTAGCGGGGCCTCCGGCCAAGGCAGAACACCTACCGTTCAACTCTGGGCGGCCCCCCTCTCTGTCTCTCTCTCTCCATCTCCCCCCGCTACCCGTGTCCATGCACGCTCGCTCCTCATCCGCCGGCACGGCAGGTCAGGCCGCCTTGCGCATGCGCACAACCACGGCCAGCACATCATCAGCCGCCCTGAGCATGCGCACTGCAACGGCAACTGGTCGGCGCTGGGCACTTTCTCCCTCGCTTTGAATTGTGGGAGATTTGGCCGCCATGGCTGTCCGGTCGTTGGGGGCCTCACGTGGAACAGCTTTAGGGCCTCTCTTCATCTAAATCCGGCACTGAGAGTTTCCAAACCATTCACTGAGGCGGAATTGTTTACATTTGTGATCAATTAAGTTATTAAAACCCACTAGAAACACTCATTTAGACTTCCGAGATACAGTGAAAAATCAGGCCCTTCGGCCCACCGAGGCCATGCTGACCCCTTACACTAGCATATTAGGGGCAATTTACAATTTTACCAATGTCAATTAAAAACCAAAGGCACACATCTTGCTGTTTTATTTGTATTAGTTTAGTTTAGTTTGGACGTAGGGCATGGAAGTAGGCCCATTGGCCCACCGAGACCAGACCGACCAGCGATCCCCACACACTAGTCTGTAGATTCATTGGCTTGGTATTACTGTACAATTGTCAGAAGGTCATAAGGAACAGGAATAGAACTTGGCCCATCAAGTCTACTCCGCCATTCAATCGTGGCTGATCTATCTCTCCCTCCTAACCCCATTCTCCTGCCTTCTCCCCATAACCCCTGTCACCCGTTTGTCCCTTGTGTTGGTGGGATAGGGTAAATGTGTGTGGGGATCGCTGGTCAGCATGGGCTCAGTGGGCCGAAGGGCCTGTTTCCGCGCCGTATCTCTAAAGTAAAAACTGACTAACAGCAGATTAGTCAAACTTAGCATCATGTTCGGCATGGACATTGTGGGCCTAAGGGCCTGTTCCTGTGCTGAATGTTCTATGTTCTATTTAGAGGTGAAAGGCACATGAGGCAGTGGCCTGAAACCAAAACTGCCGACCAGCAACACTGAAATAGAGCCTAATCGATCGCCCACTGCTATTTATGGCAGGCTGCTGACACTGTAGATAGAAACAGCAATTGTCTTTCAGAAGTCCGAAGCTTACAATCAGTCTAAAGAAGTGTCCTGACCAGAAACGTCACCTATCCATGTTTTCCACAGTTGCTGCCTGCCTGACCTGTTGAGTTTTTCCAGCACTCTGTGAAACGTCACCTATCCATGTTCTCCAGAGATGCTGCCTGACCCGCTGAGTTACTCCAGCACTCTGTGAAACGTCACCTATCCATGTCCTCCACAGATGCTGCCTGACCCGCTGAGTTATGGTGCAGCAGCATCTATGGAGCTAAGGAAATAGGCAACGTTTCGGGCTGAAACCCTTCTGGAAATAGGCAACGTTTCGGGCCGAAACCCTTACGGGTTTCGGCCCAAAACGTTGCCTATTTCCTTAGCTCCACAGATGCTGCCTGACCCGCTGAGTTACTCCAGCACTCTGTGAAACGTCACCTATCCATGTTCTCCACAGATGCTGCCTGACCCGCTGAGTTACTCCAGCACTCTGTGAAACGTCACCTATCCATGTTCTCCACAGATGCTGCCTGACCCGCTGAGTTACTCCAGCACTCTGTGAAACGTCACCTATCCATGTTCTCCACAGATGCTGCCTGACCCGCTGAGCTATTCCAGCACTCTGTGAAACGTCACCTATCCATGTTCTCCACAGATGCTGCCTGACCCGCTGAGTTACTCCAGCACGCTGTATTTTTTTTTTTGTAAAGCAGCATCTGCAGTTCCTTGTGTCTACGTCCTTCAGAAGAATTGTCTGGGGATCTATAGAGAGGAGAAGGTGCTTAAATCTACGAGCTCCTCATTCCCCCAAACCTAATGGAGTTTCTCCACAGGACGACGTGTCAGTTAACTGCTCCTGAAGGAGTTGAAAGACATCAGCTCCTCATCTGTAATGAGTAATTTTGCCTGGAGATCTCAGGGGAAGACCGGTTTGTCTTCGTGATGGAGGCATTTCATGAGAAAAGATATTAAAGATTGCAATTTGCGAAAATGTATTTTCCTTATGAAATTTTTACTCAGTCGATTTCCGTTCAGTTCCACACAGTGTGACTCCATTAGAAAAAGCCATTGGTGAGAAAGTTAAAGTTCTACCCATTATCCTAATACACGAGTACATTGAACACGGCATCGTTAGGGAACTGGGGCCTTTATAAATATTCACACTAATGAATCTGAAATATGCATGGATAGGTTTTGCTGGTCTCTTGGTACTACATGCCACTATGATAAAGGTTCATTACTCAGCCTTTTATACTCTAACTCCACCCAAATCTCTCCCTGCACTGGGTACATCGTCTCAATTCTCAACTGTGGAGTTCATTGCCACAGTCGGCCGTGGTGACCATATCTTTGGGGATTTTTAAAGCTGAGATTGACACAAGTACTTGATTAGTGACGGTGATTAGGTACAGGTGCACAACCTTTTATCCGAAAGCCTTGGGACCAGACACTTGTCGGATTTCGGACATTTTCAGATTTCCGAATGGAAGATTTTTAGCGTAGATTAGGTAGGTAGCGCGGGCGGCTTGAAAAGTCTGGAGCAGCTGCCTCCTCCCCGGAGACCGGGGAATCATTGCATAAATGTTAGTCAGTTAGTTTGGAGGGATTTTATGTGGTGGTGGTGGAGTAGGGGTGAAGGGGGAAACTTTAATTCTTAGTCCCCTACCTGGTCGGCGACTCCCAACATCGCGGAGCTGGGGGCTCCGTCCGGCCGCGGGCAGCGTCGGTTGTAGCTCCGACCCCGGCAACTCTACCCCTGGCTGCGCGGCTCCAAATCCAGCGACGCTCCGCGATGTTGTGTGTCGGCGGCCACAGCGCTCCGGAGCTTGCCGCACGGCGACCAGGTAAGGCATTGCCCGCTCCCCGCTGGTATCCCAGCGCTGCGACGCCACCGACTCCCGACATTCTCGGAGCTGTGGCGTCCGGCCGCAGGCCGCGCTGGATTTGGAGCGCCTCGCAGCCAGGGGTAGAGTTGCCGGGATCGGAGCTACAACTGGCGCCGCACGCAGCCCCAACGGCCACAGCGCTGCGGAGCTTACTGCACGGCGACCCGGTAAGGCATTGACCGCTCCCCGCCTCTCCGACCAGGTAGGGGACTAAGAATTAAAGTTTACCCCTTCACCCCCCTTCACATAAAAGCCCTCCAAACTAACTGACTAACATTTAAGCAACGATTTACAGATGTTTAAGCGTCTCCCGGTCTCCAGGGAGGAGGCAGCCGTTACAGTAGTACAGACCTGGGTTGACCGTGGGTCGTTTTGGGTCAAGTTTGGCGCCAAACGCGAGCTTTGGTGCGCAGACGACATCTGGAAAAAATGGCCGGTTTTTGGAGTTTTTCGGTTTCCGGAACACCGGATAAAAGGTTGTGCACCTGTACTTGGTTAGTACGGGTGTCAAAGGGTACGGGGAGAAGGCAGGAGAATGGGGTTGAGAGGGAGAGATAGAGCGGTGGAGGAGACTCAATGGGCCGAATGGCCTAATTCCATTACTATGACTGATGAAGTTGATCACTGAGTAACATGTGCCAGAAACAAGGAACTGCAGATGCTGGTTTACCAAGAAAAGACACAAAATGCTGGACTAACGCATGAGTTCAGGCAGCACCCCTTGGGAACATGGACAGGTGACTTTTTGGGTCAGGACCCTTCTTTAGACTCAATGACATGGACTGTTCAGGTTTGAGGCAGATTGGATGAGTCTAGGACATTTCCTTTCTACAAAGGCTTAGTGGGTTGACTATAGTTTCATAATTCCACCTCATTTTCAGTATTACAAACATCAGGCTGACTCACCTAACTGACCAAGAAATAATTTAAGTTTCAAGAGCAAAGTGTCTGAATGCTCATCCATTTTGGTTTATTCCTGCCAGGGTCCACAGATCGAAGTTTGACGGTGTTCAAATGAGGACCAGTGATGCTGCAGCCTTGAATGTCCCCGTTATATTTGAAAGATACAGTAAATCTATCATTCTGGAATCTCCTGGGCTGAGGAGTTCATTCAACGGACTGGGAATCCATTAAACTCTGTGTATTTGGCAATGAATCTGATCCTCATCGTTCAATGCAGAGATAACTAGCTGGCAAGGGAGTCTGGTGACAGACTCAAGCTGCAACTCCAGGTAGCTCTATCCCCACTGCACTGCTCTGGAAGTCTCCACATCCAGGATGAGACATCACGTTGAGCCACCATTTCAGTTTGAGGTTGCTGAAGTTCCCGTAATTGAGTTATGAGGATTTGAGTATAGGTTCTACTGCAGTTGTACAGGGTCTTGGTGAGACCACACCTGGAGTATTGCGTACAGTTTTGGTCTCCAAATCTGAGGAAGGACATTATTGCCATAGAGGGAGTGCAGAGAAGGTTCACCAGACTGATTCTTAGGATGTCAGGACTGTCTTATGAAGAAAGACTGGATAGACTTGGTTTATACTCTCTAGAATTTAGGAGATTGAGAGGGGATCTTATAGAAACTTACAGAATTCCTAAGGGGTTGGACAGGCTAGATGCAGGAAGATTGCTCCCGATGTTGGGGAAGTCCAGGACAAGGGGTCACAGCTTAAGAATAAGGGGGAAATCCTTTAAAACCGAGATGAGGAGAACTTTTTTCACACAGAGAGTGGTGAATCTCTGGAACTCTCTGCCACAGAGGGTAGTTGAGGCCACAGTTCATTGGCTATATTTAAGAGGGAGTTAGATGTGGCCCTTGTGGCTAAGGGGATCAGAGGGTATGGAGAGAAGGCAGGTACGGGATACTGAGTTGGATGATCAGCCATGATCACATTGAATGGCGGTGCAGGCTCGAAGGGCCGAATGGCCTACTCCTGCACCTAATTTCTATGTTTCTATAATACAACTCTAAAGAAGAATGGTGGAAATATCCGCTGCCTCCCAGCCAATGTTTAACCTTCAATCAATGTTGCAATAACAGATCACGTCGTCATTTATGGGAAGCAACTGAACGCAAACTGGTCTCAACGATTCTTACCTTACAATAGTGTCTATAATTGTAGATAGTCACTACAGTTCAAAGCACCCCATGCCATTGACATAGCATCTATCAAACAACTCTTTCTAACTGGTTCCTTTGTAACATTCTTTTTTTAATGAAGGAGCTGCAGATGTTTGTTTACACTGAAGATAGACACAAAATGCAGGAATAACTCTCCTGTGCGTTTGGCAATGTCACTGGAGAAAATGAATAGCTGATCTTTCGAGTCGAGACCCTTCTTCTCGTCTGAAGAAGGGTCTCGACCTGAAACGTCACCTATTCCTTCTCTCCAGAGATGTTGCCTGACCCGCTGTTACTACAGCCGTTTGTGTCTATTCAAGATGTAGGCAAACTTGTGTTTGACTAACGCAGGTATACAAGCATCTGCAGTTCCTCCCTACACGTTTTAGATCTTGTGCCTGTTCTTGTCTTTGTTATTGCTGCCACGTATTTATAATGTTACCTGACCATGTGGGACCCTTTGGGTCCCTGTCACACAGGAGGCCTGGTCCCCCAACGCAATATTTCACCACTATCCCGTAGCCCCCACGGGAGGCGTGGTCCCCAACTCAACCCGTTCCCGAAGGTAAGAGTCTAGCACTTCCCCTGCCTGCAATGCCAATTCGCCCTCTCCCTCCTGTTGAAGCACTGTGAAAAGGGTGAAAAGTTCAGAGTGTTCCTGTCTTGCAACTTTGTTGGAAGTGCGTTGGAAGCCGGCAGGAAGGATCTTAACAGTAAAAATCATGTTAAATTTGGCTTTTTTTTTTTAAAAGCTTTAATCATCAATAATGTGAACTATAGCATGAAATCTGAAGGGAACCTGATTACAGCGTGGAGCGCAAATATGTCAGAATATGTAAAAATGTAAGTGCTAGCGCGCGGCGTTTTGAGGAAGATACAAACCACGTATTTATAATGTTATATTTCAGTTTGAAACTTTTACTCCCCTTAAAGATCAATTCCCTTCAAAGTATGTGTTACTCCAACCCAAGTCTGCCTATATCTTGAATAGACACAAAATACTGGAGTAACTCAGCGGGACAGGCAGCATCTCTCAAGAGAAGGAATGGGTGAAGTTTTGGCTTGAGACTCTTCTTCAGCCTTAAAATATCATTTATTTTCACAAGAAACATAAGTTGTGGTTACTGAGTTTCTATGAACCTAGAGTCGATTCCTCTCAAGGTGAACAGAATTAGCTTTCAGTTTTCAGTTTTCAGTCCACCACAAATAAACAGCTTAGCCTAATCTTTCTGATGTGGACACATTACGATAAATCTTCCAATATGTGAAAATATCAGGATGAGAAGTTTCCTAATTTAATTCTACTCAAGTAATTATAAACAGAGCGCTCGGGTTATGCGGGCCAAGGTTTACTGCTTTAGCTCAAACAAGGAGTAACCAAGGAAACCACGGAGAATCCATCAACGTTTGCGCAGTCATCTGACCTTTGGCGCTGGTGCCAATATAGTCTGGAGAAAGTCAAAAGGTTGCAAATTATACTCTGTGTTCCTCGGTCAACAATATCACCGATTCAGGCTGAGTTTGACTTGCACTGCATCAACACAAAACCTACACTGGCCACCATTTTACAAGGTTAAGATGGTGTGGTCATGACTCGGGGATTGCTTTGATGGTAACAAACAACCACTAAATGGTCTGTGCATTTCAATAGCCAGTGCCTCACAGGTCGCAGCAAGAGGCATGAAATTGAACCTTAATTTGAAACACTTTCCGTGTGTGACTTATCCCTTTGTTAACTGTGGCTTCCCCATTCCAAAATGTACTCACAGATTCTACCCTGTTCAAGGGTAACGATGTACTGGCACATCTAACTGTGGGGGAGACGTGAGACGGATGGAGGATCACAGCACAGTGGCACAACGGTAGAGTTGCTGCCTTACAGTGAGTGTCAGGGGCCCGGGTTCGATCCTGACCATGGGTGCTGTCTGTACGGAGTTTGCACGTTCTTCCCCTGTGACCCCGTTCCCACATTCCAAAGATGAGCAGGATTGTACGTTAATTGGCTTCGGCAAGTTGTAAAATTGTCCTTAGTGTGTAGAATAGTGTGTAGAATAGTAGAATTGTGGCAGACTCGGTGGGCCAAAGGGCCTGTTTCCGCACAGTATCTCCCACGTCTAACGAAAGGAAGATGTATATAAATGGATGAATCATTCTGCAATCTGTCCCAATAGGTGGGACAGGGTCAAATCAACAAACTGATGATGACAGAGTTAGAGACAAACATACTGGAAAATAAATTAAATTAAAAAGGAAATCTAACTTTCCCGTCCTAACTCCCTTTTTTTAATGAAGATATTTGGGTTAATTTGGGATGAGATTTGTACACTATTTTTAACACAATTGTAGCTCAGATTGCAGACATTATGTGCATTAGTTTGGGCAGCATGGTGGCAATCGGTAGATTTGCTGCCTCACAGCGCCTGAGACCCAGGTTCGATCCTGACTAGAGGTGCTGTCTGTATGGAGTTTGTACGTTCTCCCCGTGACTGCGTGGGTTTTCTCCGGGTGCTCCGGTCTTCTTCACACTGTACATTAATTTGACTTCGGTAAAAATGGTAAATAATCCCTAGCTTGTAGAGTAAGGGAATGGCTGGTTGGCACGGACACGGTGGGCCGAAGGGCCTGTTTGCACACTGTGCTTCTGAAGGTTGGTGGTCCCATCCCTTCATTTTATCCCAACACCACCGATACTCTTAATATAAATCTTAATTGGCCTTCAGTCAAATAAAAAATTGGTGAAGAGAGTCCAATTGCCATAACAGGATTGGAGTCTTTGATCTTCCAACACAATGCTGAGGCACTTGTTGACGTGATCTCTGGAGAATTTAAAGCCAGCCTCTTTAGGGTAGCACCATCAAACACCATTTTATTCAAATCCTGAGCATAGCAGCCACTAGTCCGTGACTAAACACAAGTTCTGCGTGGAGCTGGCCCCGTCAGCCTTAAACCTTGCTGGCTGAGATAGATGCTTGCGTTCTGATCAATTGACTCGCAGGCGAACAATAGCTGCAAAGAGCTCTCCAACAAGGCAAACATTTCACGCTACACCCAGCGAGGCATGTCTGGAGTGTTCGGAGCAGGAGGCCGAGGGAAGGCAGCTGTCACCTCCGCCAAAATCTGCCACTCACCGTGACGGGCGCTCAGATCATCGCTACTGGCTTCAAGGATCTTAAGGGGTTCCAAGACAATATTACACAGCCTCGACTGCAGACTAGAAACAAGTAGCACACAGCTTACATCTTCCCCCGTCTTAATGCACTTTCAACCTCAAACACACCACAACACACATTTCTGTCAGACAAATCTACTTCCCCGTTTACAGGGGTCTTTGCTGTCAGAGGTTTGAATCTCTAATGTGATATTTGGAGATGTATGTGTTACTGCAGTGACAGATGGATGTGATTTTCTCATCCCCCCCCACACCCCCCTCCCCCACCACTTTGTGTAATAAAAATGAGGAATGCAAGTTGTAGGCAGGCGGAACATGCCTTCTGTTGGTATAAAACACACCCAGAGTGATGCGCACTTAGCTGAGCTAACGTGAATCACAGCAAAGATACACACAGAGTGCTGGAGTAACTCAGCGGGTCAGGCAGCATCTGTGGGGAACATGGATAGGTGACGTTTCACAGAGTGCTGGAGTAACTCAGCGGGTCAGGCAGCATCTGTGGCTCTAAGGAAATAGGCAACGTTTGGGCCGAAACCCGTAAGGGTTTCGGCCCAAAACGTTGCCTATTTCCAGAAGGATTTCGGCCCGAAACGTTGCCTTTTTTCCTTAGCTCCATAGATGCTGCTGCACCATAACTGAGTGGGTCAGGCAGCTTCTGTGGAGAACATGGATAGGTGACGTTTCACAGAGTGCTGGAGTAACTCAGCGGGTCAGGCAGCATCTGTGGAGAACATGGATAGGTGACGTTTCACAGAGTGCTGGAGTAACTCAGTGGGTCAGGCAGCATCTGTGGAGAACATGGATAGGTGACGTTTCACAGAGTGCTGGAGTAACTCAGCGGGTCAGGCAACATCTATGGAGCTAAGGAAATACTCCAGTTACTCCAGCTTTGTTGTCGATTCCAGAAGGATTTCAGCCCGAAACGTTGCCTATTTCCTTAGCTCCATAGATGCTGCTGCACCATAACTCAGCGGGTTAGGCAGCTTCTGTGGAGAACATGGATAGGTGACGTTTCACAGAGTGCTGGAGTAACTCAGCGGGTCAGGCAGCATCTGTGGAGAACATGGATAGGTGACGTTTCACAGAGTGCTGGAGTAACTCAGCGGGTCAGGCAGCATCTGTGGAGAACATGGATAGGTGACCCTTCTTCAGACTGAAAGTTGAGATGAAGAGGAGATGAGAAAAGGGCTGGAACCATGTGGGCAGCCACAAATGACCACAGGCAGGGCGGTGCCTGGTATGTCCATGAGAGGGAAGCAACTGCAGATGCTGGTTTAAACCAAAGATCGACAACAAAGCTGGAGTAACTCAGCGGGTCAGGTCTTGATCAGAAACATCACCCATTCCCTTTCTCCACAGATGCTGTCCGACCCACCGAGTTACTCCAGCTTTTTGTGTCTATCCTGGTAGGTCCATTGTTGGCTAAAGAAGATGTGATCTCAAGGGAATAAATGCGGAGAATTACCGTGGAGCTGGTAAAAGGACAAAGAAACGTTGCCTATTTCCTTTGGGTTTCGGCCCTATTTGAAGCCAGTTGAGGCCAGTTCATTGGCTATATTTAAGAGGGAGTTAGATGTGGCCCTTGTGGCTAAGGGGATCAGAGGGTATGGAGAGAAGGCAGGGATGGGATACTGCCTCTGTTGGATGATGAGTTGGATGATCAGCGGTGCAGGCTCGAAGGGCCGAATGGCCTACTCCTGCACCTATTGTCTATGTTTTTTTGCTGTAGAGCTGGTTAGATAATTCTGGATCAGGAGAAGTGGTGGCTGGCATTCCACAAGTCATTCCAGGCCACACAAGCGGAGAGACACAGCAGCGTTCCCTGGCACTAATGGGCTGTCGAATCTTTGTACGGGTGCGAAGAAATGACAACTAATGATGCCATCCTGTCTACCAGATCCAATTATAGATAGATGGCCTCGATAATGGAACATAAGTACAGCTGCGGTTGAATCTGTAAATGGAGGGCATTGGTTGGAGAGTGGCCTGCTAATTACACACTCCATTGCTCAAACTAAATTATAAAACGGATAAAGAATTAATCAGACAAGATAATCAGGACACTGGGTCATTTTGTTTCATGTTGATTGTGTTATGAATTTGAACAGCAACAACTGCATGTCTCCCATGGCATAGATGGAACACAATTACACGGCACAGTGGAGGCACGTCCCTAATCTGAGGAAAGGACATTCTTGCCATAGAGGGAGTACAGAGAAGGTTCACCAGACTGATTCCTGGGATGGCAGGACTTTCATATGAAGAAAGACTGGATAGGCTCGGCTTGTACTCGCTAGAATTTAGAAGATTGAGGGGGGGGATCTTATAGAAACTTACAAACTTCTGAAGGGGTTGGACGGGCTAGATGCAGGAAGATTGTTCCCGATGTTGGGGAAGTCCAGAACAAGAAGTCACAGTTTAAGGATAAGGGGGAAGTCTTTTAGGACCGAGATGAGAAAAAAACATTTTTCACACAGAGAGTGGTGAATCTGTGGAATTCTCTGCCACAGAAGGTAGTTGAGGCCACAGTTCATTGGCTATATTTAAGAGGGAGTTAGATGTGGCCCTTGTGGCTAAAGGGATCAGGGGGTATGGAGAGAAGGCAGGTACGGGATACTGAGTTGGATGATCAGCCAAAAACTCAGCGGGTGCAGCAGCATCTATGGAGCGAAGGAAATAGGCAACGTTTCGTCCCGAAACCCTTCGGGTTTCGACCCGAAACGTTGCCTATTTCCTTTGGGTTTCGGCCCTATTCGAGGCCAGTTCATTGGCTATATTTAAGAGGGAGTTAGCTGTGGCCCTTGTGGCTAAAGGGATCAGGGGGTATGGAGAGAAGGCAGGGATGGGATACTGCCTCTGTTGGATGATCAGTTGGATGATGAGTTGGAAAATCAGCCATGATCATATTGAATGGCGGTGCAGACTCGAAGGGCCGAATGGCCTACTCCTGCACCCAAGGGTTTCGGCCCGAAACGTTGCCTATTTCCTTCACTGCTACTGCACCCGCTGAGTTTCTCCAGCATTTTTGTCAACCTTCAGGTTTAGAGGGATATGGGCCAAACGCAAGTAGGTGGGACTAGCATAGCTGGAACATGTTGGCCAGTGTGGGCCAGATGGGCTGAAGGGCCTGTCTCCACACTGTATCACTCTACAACATTCTGCCTTCTACAGCTTTCATTTGTGTTGTCCAGAGCGTGTCCACAGCCAGTCACACACGGGTGGACATTGCAGCAGGAAAACGCTCTGTGCCCAATAACATTTAATTGCCTTGTTGTGTAGTTGCAGAATGGAGACAGGTCACTGTAAAATTCCCCCACAGTGATGCAGGCACGGTTCGTGTTGAGTCTCATTGTCTGCAATACGTTTTCACCTAACCCACAGGCAGCTGACAATGGCCTGTTTCTTTTATCGTCAGTAGTTTTCTTGCATATCTTTAATTCATTTGTTCTATATTTGTTCTATTTGGTGGTGGCGCGACTCACTGTTGTCTTTTTTTGTTTTTTTTGTCTCGTTAAATGTATTTTTTAATAGAGTTTTTGACTGTGTTTATGTGGGGCGCAGGGGACAGGGTTAAGGGGGAAACTTTGTAAAAATCCCTTCCCTGTACGGGAGACCCGAACTTTTTCCTGTCGGGTCTCCGTTGTCGGTGGGGCCTAGCACCGTGGAGAGGCCTCCAGCCTGAACGACCCGGGGGCTCCAGTCACGGAGCCTGCGGAGCTGCTTACCATCGTGGGGCTGGCCGGCATCGGAGTGTGGGGAGCGGTGGCGACTCGCTGCTGCGGCCCGACCACGTAGCTCGGAGGCTCCAGCTGCAGCCGCGGGTCCGGTGGACTGGGACATTGGGAGCTCGCGGGACCGGTTGGAGAGACCGCTTTCCGGAGCTCCCGCAACGCGACTTCTCCAGCCCGTGTCGCGGGGTTGGACCGACCCGGAGCGGGGCCGTACATCGCCCGGCGCGGCTTCAATGGCCGCGGGACATTCCAGCGCCCGCCTGGGGCTTTGACATCGGGAGAGAAATGAGAACAGGGGAGAGAAAAGACTTTGCCTTCCATCACAGTAGGTTCACTGTGATGGATGTTTTTGTAAATTGAATTGTGTGTATGTCTGAAGGAAATTGTCTTTGCTTGTATGGCTGGGGAAACAGTTTCATTTGAGCCTCATTGAGGCTCATGTAATAAAATATTGATCTCTCCACACCACCGTCGTTATCTCTTGTTTACCGCTCCCCTGATTCTCAGTCTGAAAAAGGGTCTCAACCCAACAAGCCACCTATTCCTTTTTTTTCTCCAGAGATGCTGCCTGACCCGCTGAGTTACTCCAGCCTTTTTGTGCCTATCTCTAGTCAGAGACAGAGACTGACATAGACAATAGGTACAGGAGTAGGCCATTCGGCCCTTCGAGCCAGCACCGCCATTCAATGTGACCATGGCTGATCATCCCCAATCAGTACCCCGTTCCTGCCTTCTCCCCATATCCTCTGACTACGCTATTTTTAAGAG